>JABXWE010104394.1:0-14444 GCA_014611495.1 Limonius californicus | reverse complement strand
AGGCAGGGCCTACGAACAAATATGGCTCAAACTTCTAGAGCAAATGCTTGTACAGTCAGACAAGCTACAGGTCGGGCCTTACCTGATAATGCTGGGCGTAGTTCCCAAATGACGACGCGGTCTAAGCCGAAAGTAAATTGTAATATTGACGATTTTTTCAACTTACTACAAACTACCATCCTTCATAAATATAATACACACAATGTCCATGTCAAACTTTATCTCATTTTCTTGAAATCAGAACAATGCCAAGATTTCCAAACAAATCGATTTTGCGGTATACTACACACATTGATTTTTACATCGGCTGCAATTTGCTTTTCAGCGTTCAGGTAGATGGCCATAAGACCAAGGACACACGAGGTAATGAATATAATAGTTTGTCGATGTAAAAAGGTCGGTTTAGGATCCCCCTAAGAGGTTTGATCTGTACTTATTTATGTTTAAACAAGTTGTATCTGCACCTCTCAGTACAAACTGATACCATGCATATATTGTGCATTTTTACACCTTCTCTGATTTATAGTTGTACCGTGTCAGTAACTAGTAATATTTCTCAACAATGTTGACGTTGAATTATTTTTTAGTGGGCAATTACTCATAACCTTCTACTAATATGGAAGTAATTATTTACGTAAATAATAATGGAATGCCATTTAGTAATTAAAGTTTATAGTACTAGTACTGTTAAGAATAGCAAGTCAATGCCTTTATCGTTTAGGAAAATTGAACAATAAATAAATATGTTGTAGGCATAGATACTTAATATGTACCATCCAGCTATTTTTTAATTGCCTCTAAATTCCTATTAACCGTTTCTGTTTTAATGAGTAGTTAAAATGTAAAACTACAATAATATTAAGAGATTATCTTGAAGTAGATAATTTCGTTCTGTTTTTTTATTCTTAGTTTTTAATCTTAAAAATCAGCAGCGGAAGGTACTTCTACCCTTTCAATTATTGATGACCCTTTACACGAATTTTTCCAGGGAATTTAATGTATAATCACACACAGAAAGATTCATGGGATAGTATGAGCGTATCATTCTCAAAATAGGCAACGCAAAATACATATCACAAGGTACAGTAATATCTAAATTTTTAATGATGGTATTATGAATCAGAGATGCGTATTTGATACGTTTGGCAGTTTATTGGCATTTTGAATCTAAATTACAAAACTGTTATACTTACTGTTTTATAATATTTGAAATACTGTAACGTAGATATTTCTAAATATAACTTTGTTGTTTTCTTTCACATTTCTAAATAATACTTTGTTGTTTTGCATTTACTTTATTTAAAAGTTGGGTTAAATAAAATATCAAAAACACCGAACAGGCATCTCTAGCTCATAATAACGTCAATAAACATTTATATATCACAGTACCTTGTGAAATGTATTTTTGGTTGCCTACTTTTGAATGATCTATGACTTACATAATTATTTATTTTTCTTTTATTGTTGTACCAAAAAAGTGTACCAATGTGGTGGATAGAATCACATATGTACTCTGGACCAATTACAAAAGTTTCAAACACAACGAATCCGAAAAGTTGGTGTTTACACCGTGTAACATATTCCAAAACATATTATTGTTATAAAAATTTCGATATCAATTAAAGTAGTAAAAATAGTCTAAAAGTAGCATACTTTGAAATAATAGTTTTAGAAAATCCGTTATTTTAATATTGTATGCTGCCCAAAAGTTTACTCTGTGTAATACAAAATACCGTATCAAGTCCTAATTTAAATACATTTTTATTTCGATGTAGTATTTTTGTCTCCGAGCACGTTCCACTTTCGCATAATTGCTACAAACCTGATATTCTGCACGTAGTCTTCGTGCGTTTAATTTATGCGGCATTACGTTTTTCAAGAAACGATTCATTGATCGAAAGACAAAAATGGACTTGGAATAATCATTAAGTGTAACATTGAAATAATTGCACAATTTGTATGTGTTGCCGCATTCCAAATTGCAACAGACGATTTAAATTGTAAAATCTCCGACGCCAACCAAAATCCCTTTTGGTACTGTCTAATGTAATATGCAATAGGTACTTAGTACTATGTAACGGTCCATTTATTCTTCTTAACTCGTTAAGCCTATACATAAAAGAAATATAACATTTTGAAATTTTTAAACTGGCACTTTATTTAGTGTGTTGTTTCTTAATCGCCCGGTATGTTGTGTGAAGGATCCATAATATTTTCTCGAAATATTTTAGACCTTTGCCTATTTTTTATTAATCAATATTTATCTTTAGAGAATAATTAAAATAAAACAAATTATTTAATTTTTCTGTCTACGAATTTGTTACAAAATATGCTACAGATCTATTTGCATAAATTAAACAGTCTAATACGAGGCTCATTCGAAAACTAAGAGCCGTTTAAATATTCCCGCCGAATGAGGGGCGTAATCTATTTAGTGCATTGTGGAGATGCTTTAGTGGTTGATGAGCCAACCACACCTCATGTTAGAGTGGTTCTGTCGTTGTATTCAATTGTATCATAAATCACTACTATTGAAAATCACGCCATGTGTGAAGTGCGCGCTGTAATTCGTTGTGATCGTGAAAAAAAACGAAAACGCTGCCGAAATTTGTCGTCAAATATGTGAAGTTTGTGATCCAGGCATCATGACTGAAGGAAAGGTCAGATACTGGTATAGAAATATCAGGGATGGCCGAACAAACGTGCACTATGAGAAACGGCCTGGGAGACCTTCTGTGGTCAACAACGAGCTTGTGGAAAAAGAAAAAGAAAATACGTGAAGGTTAACGTGTCACAATTTCATGGTGATACTTACCTGCATTATATTATGATTGACGACGAGACTTGGACTTTGTACGCAAATGTTGAAACCAAGCAACAATTAATGCAGCGGTAGCATGCCAGTTGCTCCACAACCAATAAGTTCACCATAAGCAACCGTTGGAGAACCGTTTTTCGGGGCAGAAAAGGCGTACTGTTGATTAATTTCCTGGGACGCTCCTTAAGCAAATTGACTATGGCGATTCAAAACAAAAGGCGAGGATTGTTTGACCTCTGAAGTTGTGCTTTTGTTCGATAACGCCCGACGGCACTCAGTGGCCCTCCCTGTGCAACTCATTCAATTGTGAAAATTTTAACCGTCTTCCATACAGTTCCACTTGGCGCCGAGTGACTCTCAGCCCTTCTTTCGTCTTAAGAATTTTTTAAGAACCCGCAACCGTTTCTTCGACTTCGACAACTTCAAAACGACTACACCCTTCTATGATGCAGATATAAACAATTCTAGACTCTCCCCCATTAAAAAAATGATAGGACATCTATCGAAGCCTGACAGAAACTAAAGAGCAATATTCTCTCAGCTGAAATTGAAGCGGTTGGGATAAGAAAATTTAATTTAACATCGAACCAAAGAAACGAAGCAATCGAAACGAAGAATCGTGGTTATTTACCTGATAAATATACAAAAAAAAATGGAAAGAGAAATAAAAATATGTAAAAGAAGGAAACACCGCAAATAAAAGAACACGAGAAATAAAAGAGACGTATTGAGCAGCTTTCGCTAAAGATATGGAGCGAGGTATGTATGGCGCCCAGAAGAAAACATGGAAAATTCTTAGAAACAGGAAACCAGAAATTACAGAAATTGTCCGGATAAACTAAGTAAATAAAAACCAATGGAAAGAATATTTTGATAATCTGCGAGCTTTCTTCAATTGAAACCCATCTTTATAAACAATTTATTCAACAATTTAATTACAAATAATTACCGTCACAGTTAAGGCACGTATCCCATTGTTTTACTAACCGACGTATACCCTGCTCATAGAATTCTTGTAGCTGCTGATTGAAGAAGTCTTGCACAGCTATCTGTACTTCTGCGTCAGACTCAAAATTCCGACCTTTTAACGCCCTTTTCAGCGGTCCAAAAATATGGAAATCGCAAGGGGATAGATCCGGGCTATAGGGTGGATGCTCTAAAACGCTCCATTCCTTTTCTTGAAGATTTTCTTTTGCCACATTAGCAACATGAGGCCTAGCATTTTCGTACAGCAAAATGACTCCACTGATTTGTTCAAAGTTTCATTGTACGCATTTGCATTGACATTTACTCCAGGTTCCTTAAACTATATCAACAAGGGTCCTTCATGGTCGAAAAAAAAATGTTAACATCACCTTGCCTGCAGACGGTTGTGCTTTAAACTTCTTCGACGGTGGTGGTGAATTTTAATGTTTCCACTGCATCGACGATAACTTATTGGATGGCTCGTAGTAATAGTTTCATTACCAGCAACTATTGTCAGAAGAAAGTCATCACCATTTTGCCTATAGTCTGTGAGGTGTTGCAGAGATAAACCCATTCGCAAGTATTTTTGTTGATTAGACAAGAGACGAGGAATGCATTGCGAACAAACCTTGGTGTAACCCAGATTTCGAAAATTACTATGAACAGATCCTACACTCGCTGCAACAATTTCTGAAATTTCTCTAATTGAAATTCAGCGATTTTCTCTAATAAGGCCTTCCACACATGTCATATTGTTTTCTGTTAATGTAGTACACCGTGCACCTGGTCACGGCTCATCCATAGTCCCCTCTTTTCCATTCTTAAATTTTCGGCACCATTCCTTCACAGTTGGGTACGCAATACATGCATTTCCATACACTGCTTGCATTCAGGTATGAATCTGCAATGGCTGCACACCCTCAGCGCATAAAAATTGTAGGACGCACGCTGATCAAACTTGGACTGATTTTCAACAACAAACGCCATTTCAAAATCGAAGTTTTAAAAGTCAGAATCAAATTCAAACGCCAGAAACTTATTAATGTGTTACCTACAAACACTACTAACATTAAAAAACGTCATTTGAATTATTGTATTTGTTTTCAAGGCTAAGTTGATCAAAGATGGGTTTCAGTTGAACAAGCCTCGTAAATAAAAACATCCATATTTTCACGGATAGCCAAGCCGCGCGGATGGCCTTGGATAACCCAAAAAAACTACTGCTACATGAATGTTGGTCGTCTCTACAGTCCCTGGCGGCCAACAACATTGTAAAACGCTATACTGGGTACCAGGACATGCCGGGAATGAAGATGAAGGCAAGGAGGGGGGGCCGAAAGACTCCTCATCGGACCAAAACTTGCACTTGGAGTAGCCGCAAAAAATCATCAAGAAACGCGCTTGTTGCTGGGAAACTCAGCTTTGTAGGCAAGCGAGGCAACTTATTACGAGCCCTTCGCCCAAAGCATCTAAAAATCTATTAAATCTAAACAGGGGCTACCTCAGGATGATTACCAGCCTGCCGCACCTTGAACAAACATCTAACCACTATCGGTGTTGGAAACAAGGCCCTCTGTCATAGATGTGCAGAGCAGGTAGAAACCTCTTTCCACGTATTGTATGAGTGCCCAGCCTGGGCGGCACTTAGCTAGAGACACCTGGGGCTCGGATTCCCGAACCCTGGCGATATACGCAAGCTGCCAATAAGCAGTATTCTGGGTTTTTGCACGACGGCAAAGTACAATGGGCATTATTTTCTAAGTATTGGTCCCCCAGGACCCCCATGAACTTACAACAACACGGGCTATCCGCTTGGAGACAAATTAACGCCGTCTGTTATGCGTATGATACAGTCCTCACTGCAAATGAGGGAGATGATTTGCAATATCTTCTGCACCAGTTTGTGACTACTGATACCCAGTATACCACGGCAGTGTCCACCACCGATAAAACTAAGACCCTAACAATCATGAAAGACCCGATACGATGCAAATTAGGGATATACAAAAACATAATAGAGCAATAAATGTCCTTCAAGTACCTTGGAGTAGGTATTTCTAGCGATAAAAACTTGTATAAAAAAGTGAAATACCAAACAATGCATAGAGCAAAAATAACAAGTTAACTGCGAGATATCACTTAAAAAATCTACATGAGTATCGAAAGCAAAGTAAAAATCTATAAAACAATGGTGAGACCGCTAATGACATGATGCAGAAATCCGAGCGGAAACTAGCAAAATGAAGCAATTTCTTAGCACATCTGAAATGACTTCGTTGAGGACAATAGCAGGCAAAACAAGAACAGATAGGGTGCGCCATCGGGACATCAGAGATCAGTGTAACGTGACAGATATTGTAAAATTTGTGAAACATCGCAGAAAAGAATGGAACAACCATGTCGACCCAGCAGATAGCGAAAGGATGATTGGATAGCTAGGAATTTAACACCGGCCGGAAAACGGCATCCGGGGCGACCACCACGATGTCATCGTCTGTAGATACACCGTTAAGCGTGAAGAAAAACAGGCTTCCGCATAAATAGAAGACGAAGAAGAATGATAAATATATGTGGCAGATATATTTAAATAAATAATATGTAAAAGTACTTTTGTGGCCAACCACCGACATCTTAGAAAGACGGGAACCTTTGTGAAATTTTCTGTGGATTGTGGTGCCTACCCAACAGTCCGTGGTATTGATGCAGAAGATATTCTTGAAATAATTGAGGGTGAACCTAGTACAAGTACAGCATGGATTGCTATTGATGTTGGTGTTTCACATCAAACTATTTGGAAAATTCTTCTTGAACAATTATTGAATCCATTTCATACGAAACAATTGCAAGCTCTATTGGAAGCTGATTTTCTACAGAGATTGTAATTTTGTTGGTTTTTCAGAACAGTGCAATGATCACAATTTTGACATTAACGTCCTTTCTATCGACGAGACAAACTTTTCAGGAAATAAACTAATGAATCCCCACATGTTTAGTTACAAGAAACTTTTGGAAGAGCAGCTATCAGTATTGCTGGAGGAAGTAGCATTACCAACGCGCCGTAATGTATGGGTCATGCGTGACGGGGCTCCTGTACATTTTCGTCTTATTGCAAGACAATTTTTGAACGTCAATTATACTAATCAATGCACCGACTGCATGGCCTCCCCAATCCCCCGACTGCAACCATGTGAATATTTTCTATGGGGACAGGGAACCTTAAAAATATTGTCCATTTGTAAGTATGCAAGTTCTCCAAGATCGCATAGTGAATGGTTTTCAATTGATTAACAATACTCCTGGTATTTTTCAACGTGTTAGGCAATAAATGATAAAACCCTGTGAGGCATGTATTTTTGCTAAAGGCTGTCAATTCGAGCACTTAATATAAGTAACACTTTCTAAATTAATCAATCAATAATTAATGCGGAAAATTTTGGTATTCGTTATTATTTGAATTTCAAGGGACCATAACTGTTTAAAAAAGCATTTCCGGACAACGTTTATAATAATGTTTATTATTACTTTGAAGAGTAGAATACGCACATATAATTTGTCCAAATTATGCAGTTGCACCCTATACTATAATGGCTACAATAGTAATTTCTAAATGTGTATTAAAGCCTACTATTAGATTTTTATTTTAGTATATTCAATACAATTATTATATCTCCAAGAATATAAATATTGGAATGAATTAAAAAATACTTTATTTATATATAAAATATATCAAATGATTAGCATATTTGTATTTAAATAACAAATACGCGTCGCAAATTTTATTTTGGCGAAAAAAATGGTCATTCAAAAGCAATGATCTATATTATTCGAACTGAGCAGGCTTACATTGGTATGACGTAGGTTGTAAAGTTTATTAGACTTTGAACACCGTTTATTCATTCCATATTTTATCATACTAAAGCAGGATGCTTAATGAAATGAACTCACGTAACTTCCTAAAATTGTTAGCACGTAGTACAACAGTTAAACAAAAGTAGAGAGTAAATTTAATTAAACCCAAATTTTTACACAAACACTGGCAATTCTGAAATTAAAATCAAACAAAAAATGTTCGAAAGCTATTTTCTACTTGAAGATGTGTATTGTTAGGTCACGCGCCAGAAGTTTGAATACAAGTTTCTACCGTTTATTGTAGAAAGTTGTAAACAACTAACGATTACAAACCTTTCAAAGAAGTTGAACCAACGGAAAGTGTTTCGCGATCTAAAATTTCTCTTAAAATAGAAGATCCATTTTTACATTTCTTGTAAATGCAAAATAAAGCTTCTAAGAAAATTCTATTCTATTACATATTTATTATACAGGATACCAATTATAACATGCCCACTACTTTTTATTTTTAAAATTAGAAAGTAGGTTAAATGTACAAATGAAACTGGTAAAGATCTTAGTTGTGAATGATTTTAAGCGTACATAATATATGTTTTTATAAAGTGGAAATTTTGTTCAAACCAGGAATTTCGAAAACACAGGGTACTACACAGAAGTTGCTAATCCGGTTAAACCAATAGTTGCATTAAAAACTAATAGAAGATATTCGGATACATCTGCCATTCAACCTACTCCCTAAATATGAAAATAAGAGGTTAGCAATGGTGAACAAATTAAAATTAACACCCTGTATATTATTTTATATAAATCAAAAATGTCTAAAGGTATCCTGTTGTAAATAATTTGCAATGCAATACATAATATCTTGACTACATTGTAATGGGCTACTTTTTTAGCAAAGATATACTCTTCTGAGTTTTTCAAAATTCTTATTAAAGCTTTATGAACTGAAAAAACTTTAAAAATTATTATGGTAAATACGCGTCGAGTAATACATACATTTTCTTCAGAAACGTTAACTATTTTACATGGAAAAGTGCAAGGTCGTTAGGTTCATAAAAAGATCGTTATTTAACAATTATGACCAAATGTTTTAAATAAAAAAAAAACTTGTTATGTGTTTTTATTACTCCTTACGTGACGCATGATTATGTATAAAGTCCGTTGATCATTCCAAGATATGCCATTTATTATAACAAATTATGTAAACCAGTTTTGTAGTATGTAAACTATTATAGTACAAATTCTAAATTCAAGCAATTTTACCTGGGAAGGTAATATAATAATATATAATGAAAAGCTACAACTGCATCAAATTGGAAGTTGGTTACGTCACACTGACAAAATACAATCGAAAACTGTAGTTAATCTGAATACCTGTGTATGATAGCAACTAATTAGACCTTAATGAAATATGTGTGAAAAGTAGCTAAAATGGCGATTTAATAATAGCTGTATTGTCAGTAGCTAGCTGAAATAAAAGTAATTTGTAGTATATCTTAACTGCAAATTTTACTTATGTGTTATAGCGTAGCTTCCTTAATTGTAGCGTAACTTTACTATAGCTAGCTAGAAAAAAATTGCTTCTAATATAGTTTAGATACAAATTTCACTAACTAATTGAGCAACTACAATAGCTGCATGACTGTAGTGTAGCTAGGTACTTAAAGTAGTTTATAGTGCATCTTAACTGCAATTTTATCAAAGTAGCTTGTAGAATTTCTAGTTTAATAGTAGCTTTAGTAGAGCTAGCTAGTAGTTGTAATGTAACTTAGTTGAAATGTTTACTATCAAGCTTGTACTGTAGCAACTTTAAGTTTAGTGCAGCTAGCTAGATAAAACAAGTAGCTTATAGTATACCTTAACTGCAAATGTCACCAAATAGCTTGTAGGATAGCTACTTTAGTAGCTTTGGTGGAGGTAGCTAGCAGTTGTACTGCAGCTAAACTGACATTTTTACTAACTAGTTTGTAGTGTCCTAACTTTCACTGTGTCGCAGCTAGATAGTTAAAATAAGTAGCTTATAATGTATCTTAACTACAAATGTCACTAGTAATATAGTAATAGTAGCTATAGTGGAGCTAGCTAGCAGCTTGTAGAGTATATTAGTTACAAATTTTACCAAGTAGCTTGTAGATATCTTAGCTACAAATTTCACTAACTAGCGCGTACTTTAACTACTTTAATTGTGGTGTAACGAGCTAGTTAATATATGTAGCTTATAGTGTATCTTAACTGCAAATGTTAATAAGTAGCTTGGAGGGTAGCTACATTATTAGTATCTCTAGATGAAGTGGCTTGTAGATTGTAATGTACCTGAGCTGCAAATTACACCAAGTAGCTTGTCCTATAGTATGACAACTTTGATAGTAGTATAGCAAACTAGGTAAAATACGTAGCTTATAGAGTAGGTACGTACTTCGAACATTAACTTGCAGAGTAACTACAAATTTTACTAACTAACTTATAGTGTGGCCACTTTAATTGCAGCGTATCTATAACGTAGCTAGCTAGTTAAACATTAGCTTATAATGTATCTATACAAATTTCAATAAGTAACTTATAGTGTAGCTAATTTAAGAGACTAGCTAATCAAAAAAAAACTTGTAGTGTAACTTAGCTACAAATTTTATGGTGTAGCTTGTAATGTAGCGAACTTCTTTTTATAGATTTCCCAACATTGATGGTAACATGGTTTGATCAGTATAATAAATTAAGTAAACTATTCAAAAATGATTTTTCGGATTATATGTATTCGTTTAAATAATTTCAAATGAATAATAATTAAATTATTGCTTGTTAAAACTAGATACACTCCAGCGTTTTCAAGATTATTTAATTATTATAAAAAATCGAGTTGCCGTAAAAATATGGAAATTTGGTACTATATGGATTAAATTCGTAGCATAGATTCAGGACAAGACAATAAAAAAACTCATATACCATAAACATTTGTCCGCAAACGCTTAGAATTCAAGGTACAACCCATTTACTGTTAATAATACTAACACTAAACGGCAACTCGATTTTTCATAATAATTGAATTATCTCGAACACGTCTGGATCTATCGACTTTTAACAAGAGTACCCAAAAGATATTGCAGAAAACAGTTCCTAATCCTCTCAATTGAGACGCCCCTGGTGTACTTATTAAAACAAAACTAGGCTCTAATTTTCAACCTTGATGAGTAAGATATGCACATAACATTTTAAAATATTGGCCCAACTATTACCATAATTATATGCAGAAAAGTGATCGGACAAATTTCACTTTAGAATGCTGTAACTCCGTAACGAAGCATTTTCAGACTAAGGTTTATACAAACATTTCTTCTTGTTTTGGGTGGAGAACTCGTTCGCAAAGTTTGACCAACTGTTTCAAAACTACCTTGTATAAAGCTAGGATGAAGATCTTATTTTTTACTTTTATCGAAATCGAAATAAAAATATTAAAATACTTATGTCAGTTATATATTTTTTGTAATAATATAGGTTAAGTATTAAAGACAGTTTATATTATTTTTTAATGGCTCTGTGTATATATAATTACAGGTAGTTCTTACTTACTATGAAAGACTAGCAAGCTTGATACTTTAACTTTTGCTACAGAAACGCCTTAAGACTACCTATAATCCTTATGGAGCTATAAGGATTAAAAAAGTAAGTATGAAGGGACATTAAGAATACGCGAACTATTCAAAATGTCAGAGCGACTTGCAACTCCTCCATGATGTGCGCGCATCTCGTTCATCCTCCACACATCCCTGACCGTGCATCCTCGAACTATCAACGTCTACCCAAGCTGTAAAAGTAAGGGCGTAATATTAAAAAAATACCTTAACTTATATACTGTGAAGTTCAACAGGTAAATTCTTCCCATGTTAATATTCATATTATAGATTTTGATTACTCCACCATATATGCTAATAATGTTACAGATTTTCAGCGCCCTTGTACGAAAAAAATACAAGAATGTTAATTTTCGAAAAATTATTTTACTAATTAAAAGTATCTTAAGCATTAGGTTTAAAAGATCTCGGAAATATTTGTATCTATATTTTTAATTATATTTTAAATATCTTGGGGATATTTCTAATTTTACGTAAAATATTACTGATATTTATAGAATATGTTCAATACAATGACTTCGATCTCTTTATTTTACAATATAATATATTTTATTCAAGAATATTCAACATATTAATTTATTTGTAAGATATAAATAAGTAGGAAAATTAATATAAATAAATAAATACAAATATTTTAAACCTATTCAGTTTGAATAAATAAGCGTATTTCTAAGATATTTTCATATAATTGTTTTATTAATTTAATTCATTCACTAAAAGGGATGAAATTGCTGGCCATTTTTTGTTTATAAATTTTAATTGTAGAGACAAAAATATAAGCCCCACGTTTTATAATTTTTAAAATAAATACTTTTTCAATCTCGAATAAAATATTACAGTATACAATTTTAAAAATTACGTCTTTTGCATGACGTCATAATCCTTTTTAAGGACACTTGCTGTCTTGGCATTAATTTATATTAACCATAGCTTAAAATTGTATAATACTCGCGTGGTTTATAGTCCGTTCTCTAAGTTTAATGATACTGTATTTAAGCTACACTTCCTCTCTCGGAATTTGTATCCATAACGCCGAGTTATTTCTATCATACACTTCCTGAATTCAAACCGGTAAACACCACTAATGGCGTGTTCAGTGCAAGCGGACACCAATCTTTTAATACTAACAAAGAAATTTCCCTAGCAATAACCTACAAAATTTAATCTTCAATCGATCGATAATAGTCCGACACAAGAAAGAGACAACAAATAAGGGTCACACATCGGAGGATTATGATGTATGGATTCTTTTTAAACTAAAATATAAAGTATTTATTATTTTGCTACATAACTTTGTTGATACAATTTTAATAGTGTGTATACTTTTACTAAATTTAAGTAATTACCAACGACCCCATTTGTGTACAATGTTTTATAAATAACGCCGTAGGCGCTAATTTTTGGGCGGCTGTAATGAAAACGATGGTTCTAACAAAAATTTAGATAAATGCTATGTATTAAGGAATATTTTATTATATTTGGGGACTAGTCTATGTTTTAGGGGCGTACCCCCCTTCCCCATCAGTCCGCAGCCTCTATTTGTTCCTACAAATATTTAAAACTCAAGAATATATAATATAATTATTTAAAAATGTTTAAGAGGTATTTTACAATAAATAACAATATCTTAGCTAAACATATTTAAATAAATAAAAGTTTCTCTAGAATATTTTCAAATTTTTCCAATTCTTATTTTAATGAAAAATTGCCACTAAAAATTAAAACATTATTTAACAATTTAATGCATTATTTTAAAGGGATGGAGTTGCTAGCAATATTTTTCAAATTAAATTTAATTTGTCGGACAAAAATTTAAGCCCCACGTTTTCTTATTTTTAAAATAAATGCCAGTTCAATCCCGACTAAATTATTACAGTCTACAATTTTGAAAATTATTAAATTTGCAGACGTCATATTCCCTTTTTTGTAGGGTATTTGTTGTCTTGGCATTAATATATATTAACTATAGCATATAATTGTATAATACCTACCCACATTGTTTACAGTCCGTTTTTTTAGTTTAATGATATAGTATTTGGTATAGCACAGTCAAAACTTCCGCTCTAAGAATTTAAATCCATAACACCGAGTTTCTCATATCAAACACTTCCTGAATACAAACCGGTAAACACAACTAACGACGTGTTCAGTGCAAGTGGCTACCAACTGTTTAATAGTAGCAAGTTCTCTAGGAATAACCTACAAAATTTGACTTTGCTTTGGATGACAATAATCCGACACAAGGAAGAGACAACAAATAAGGATCACGTGTCAAAGAACTATGACGTTTGGAACGGTTGTAATCTAAAAATGTAAAGTATTTATTATTTTTCTACAGATAGGGGAGCTTGTTACCTCAGGACGATAGATAGATACGGACAAGAACAAGGTAAAACTGGATACCACAGCTATTAGGTGCTAAGGCATAAGAACAAAACGGACAGTTGAAGAAGCTTGGGAGTAAATACTAAGTAGTTTAATAGTTATTAGTAGAGCGCGGATTTATGGCATTTTGCTTATTTGTTTATAACATAAGCAGTTCCAAATGCTTTTGGATTTACACGTTTCACAAAAAATGCAAGCGTTTGGCACTACTTTTATTTTGCTTATATTGCTTATTTTTCATATTCTTTGCATAAATGCTTACTTAACGCTTTTTTTAACCCTTTGGTACTCGTTCTGGCTTATTTTTAATTTATTTTAAGTATCATGCCTTAAAAAATATCATAATTAAAAAGGGAAAGAAAAATTTTTTGAAGGCGCCTCTTGGAATTCAAGCTTTTAAAGACCAGTTGCCAAATTCCTTTACCGCCGGAACCCATTCTCACTAGAGGGGCACTAGGGAGCACCTGGTTATTTAAAAGGCTTGTGTGTGATTTACCTGAAACTGCTGCAATATCAATTAAAGAGTGCCACGAAGTTTTTAACGATGACGTTTTACTGCAAAATTTGGAATTCCTGAAAGCAAATTATTGGTATGTAAGTAAATCTATCCAAAATTTAGAAAAGAAAAATGTACCGCTGGTGGAATCTGTAAACGCATTTAAATATGCACCAATAACATCGGTACACGTAGAGAGAAGTTTCTCTATTTACAAGAATATTTTAACAGACCGTAGACAATCTTTTCCACCGGAAAATTTGAAAAAATACATTATCATAAAATTGCTTTCATAATATTT
>JABXWE010104391.1:0-21410 GCA_014611495.1 Limonius californicus | reverse complement strand
AAACTTTTCAATAATTGTTTACTGTTTGTTGCTTTTGTATTCTTTTTTGTTATTGTAACCATCGTTGCTGCTTTAATTGTTGTTGTTGTTGCTGCTGTTATTTTTGCCGCTATCAAATATGGATTTCCCTTTCAATGAGCAGACCGACATGATATTAGCTCTTGGATACTGTCAAGGTAACTACTGCGAGAGTGTCCGCGTGTATCAAGAGAGATATCCAAATCGAAGAATTCCAAATCACAAAAGTTTTGCTCGTATCGAATGTCGTCTTCGAGAAACAGGAAGTTTGCAGCCAGCCAGATTTAACACTGGAAGACCTCGACAAGCCCGAATACCCATTGTGGAAGAAGCAGTTCTTCAAAGAATTGATAACAATCCTGAGATCAGTACCAGAATATTGCAACGTGAAACTGGGATTCCAAAAAGCATTGTAAGTCGGATCCTTGCCGATCAATTAATTCGTCCTTTTCACATCCAGCCAGTTCAAAAATTATTGCCACTTGATCACGAATCACGTTTAAATTTTGCAGAAATTATTCGGGAGCGCAGAGTAGTCGACGATGGGTTCCACACTAATATCTTGTTTACTGATGAGTCTTGTTTTACGCGTCGTGGCATGACAAACCTACACAATGAACATATTTATGCAGATGAAAATCCACATGCTGTTAAAGCTAGACATTATCAACGAGAATTTAAAATTAATGTCTGGGTCGGAATTATCGACAATTTTTTGGTTGGCCCGTTCCGATTGCCTGATCGTCTGGATGGCGCTAGTTACCTTCTTTTTCTAAAAGAAACTTTGCCAGAGTTATTAGAAGACTTGCCCCTTAATTTGCGTCAAAACATGTTTTTCATGCACGACGGTGCACCACCTCATTTTGCACGTGCCTTAAGAGAATATCTAAATGAACAATTTGCTGGTAGATGGATTGGTAGGGGACAAGAAGCACCCATTCAATGGCCACCGCGGTCTCCAGATTTAAATCCTTGTGACTTCTTCATATGGGGAGCGTTAAAAACAAAAGTATACGAGGTACAAATTAATAATGCTGAACAACTGTGGGACAGAATTCAAAATGGTGTAAACGCACTACGAGAAAACGACGATGTTTTAAGAAGGGTGCATTTCAATTTTTTACGTCGTGTTGACCTCTGCATCAATGAAGGTGGAGGTCAGATTGAACATTTGTTGTAAAAAAGTTTTATTGTTGTGTCTACGGCCAACTAAATTGTGTAATACAATTAAACCTACAATAATAATATCGGTTATCAGTGTTTGAGTAAACATTTTTTTTCTTCGAAACTATACGATTTATGGAGTTTTTACAAGAGTTAAACAATGAAGCAAATGAATAAGTCTTCACCTTCAGAAAAACATAGAATCGTATCATCATCCTTAAAAAAATTCTGAACAAATTTATCAGGGGGTGGGGGTGGTTTTAACCCTTCTCCAATTTTCTTTGGGTTTCTTTCGTTACTGAAAGTAGTGGCTTCCTTTGAAGTGCCCAGGTACCAAATTTCATTAAAATTGGTTCACACGTTTCTGAACAGCATACAAAAATGTGATTTATTAAGTAAACTTTGAACTCCTCTCAGGGGCAAACGGTACATTTTGGTATATGACAAAGTTGGGTCCAATCGACTTCTTTTGACCTCTAGAATACGTGGTAGCTCTATGTCCTAGGAGTTTTGGGACACCCTGTATAATCAAACAAAAACTAGAAAGTAATGAATTGAAAAATAATTTAAATGTTTGAATTTGTAATCTTGGCCTATTTTCTGTATGAAGCAGTGATGGAAATGGCTCTCCAGTTTTTTTATGCCGTGAAGTCATCTCTTTGCGAATTATTTAAACCTGTCAATACGTTGTAAAGCCTTATCACAAAAGTTTATCAAATAAGAATGTCCCATGATCTGATTCACTGTTGTTACGTTCCTCACCAATATTTTCAATTACAACGTTTAACCTTTGAATGGTATCGTCTTCTGTTTGAATATTTCTATACATGTTTATAAACCCTACCAGATTTTGATCATCTGTTGGTTCTAACTTTTTGACACTTTTCAACAAATCACAGAATGCTGACAATGATAGATCATCTTCACTATCAAATTCGGTTGAAGTAGGTATACTCACTTTTCTTGAATCGAGCTTTACTGAAACAATTCCTTATGAGTGTTGCACTTTACTCGATGATGATTTTATAAAGTATAGTGTCTCCGACACATTAATTGTTTTTGAAAGGTTTAATGCAGTTTTAACGCCCCCCCCTCCCCATTTTTTAATAAAATATGCGTTACGAAACGAGATTTCGACAAAAAAATATCTTTATTGTTCCTTGGTCCAAGGCCTAACATGCTGAAGTTGTATTGAGCACTGGAAAAATTATTTTTACGTTTTTAAAGTTCAATCCGCGAGAATGGGATCCAGCATTGTTTAAAAATAAAACAATTTTCCTCCTTGGAATGCCAGTTTCTCTATCTAATGGTGACACATACGAATACGTAAATGTTTTACGTCCACAGTCCATTTTTTAGAGCTAAACGTCCGCTTGAGGGGGATTTGTCCATTGATGAAAGCGTCCGCTTATAAAAACCTAACAAATGTAGAAACTCCTAGCAAATGTTGGTGCCAGGAAACTGGTCCGCTTAATAGAGATGTTTGCTACTACTGTGTACTGTCATATATTTTATAGCTCACATTATTTAAGAAAGCGCTATATACATTTTAGGTAAATTTTTTCCACATATTTATGTAGTCATAAGTTTGAAAATATTCTGTGGATGAATTTAAATGAAATGCAATTTGTAATAAAGTTAAATGTTTCATTTAAAATTATAAAGTGCTTGGCTCCCTGCGTCAAACCGAAAGGTTGCTCAAGTGTATACAACATTTTATTTCAGTATTCTGGAAGCATAAATAATATGAACGAAATTTGTTTATATCTAAATATGAACACAGAGTGGGCACTATATCAGAATCCCTATGTAAGTCAAAGAGATCGAAGCATATACATGTACGTGGGTAGTAGTAGAAGTTCAGTTACAAGAATTCTGAGAGCGAATGTATTTCATCCCTATCACTTTACTTTGGTGCACGACCTTCATGAAAATGACCCTCAAAGAAGATTGCAATTTTGTAATTTGGTTTTTAGAATTAACTTCTTTTAGTACGATCTCTTTTAAATTGTGTATTATGTTGCGATGAAACAAAACTCTCAAATAACGTGAAGTAAGTAAAGCTATCGCGCACCATTTTGCACCAATGGCGGCTCACCAAGTGAAATAGGTGAAGTACCTCTTCACCTAAAATTTTCATTCAATTGCGGATATTTATTTAAATTACATAACAAATTATTTATCGGCATTACACCTATTGGGAGTCGTTTATTTATGGCATACATACTCGTAGATACAACAAGCTTAGTGAAAACAAACAAAAGTTTAAATTTTAAATGCAGTCCGTCGAGCGTGAACACAGTGACCATAAAAAATCTTACCTACAACACTCGTGCAATTGTAGAGAAGAGACGGCCTCAAACGTAGTTTAACTCTGCACGTATACCTCCATTGCCATGGTAACTCATACGTCAATATCTACAATTGGCGGTGAATCGCACAGGTGAAGAGTTCAGTCGCAATCAGCCGCTGAACTGCATGTTCGCGTTTGACCGTCGGTTTAAAAACGATTTCAATAATATTGAATTCACATTTTTAGCTGTAGTATTTAAGGATTTGATGTTCTACAAAAGAAATCGTTGGATATTAACTTTTGTGTTACAAAAATAAATAAAACTATTGAACTATTACAAAGGAAAAGGAATGACGATGTCTTTGATACACTCTTCGAAAAGACTAAGAAAAGTGAAATAACACAATTCGATATTTCTAAGCGCCCTAAGCGTGAATACGCTAGCCTTACAAATAATGACATTAGAAAAATATAGAATTTTGTTTTGTGAAGTACTGGATCACATTGTAATGGAAATGGAAGTAAGGTTTCAAGACTGAGATAAGTTACAATTCATGTCTTTGGCTGATACTACGAAATCGGAAATTCGAACAATAAGATTCATATTTTCCGTCTAAAGCATTTGAAAGTTTAGGTCAATTTTATGGCATAATATTTACAAAAAGTCAACGTCTTAAAAACGAAATAAATCTTCTTTATGCCGATGAAAGTTACCGCAATCTACAGACCCAAGAATTACTAGAAAATCTCAATGGGAACAAAGAAATTTTTACCGAAGCCTACAAATTGTTTTGCCTCATATTAACTATTCCGTCGACAAGTGCATCAGTGGAAAAAAGTTTATCTTGCCTTAAACGAATAAAAACGTACTTAAGAAATGCAGTATCTCAAGATAGACTTCCTTCTTTGGCAAAGATTTCAATTCAAAAAGAACTCTTATTAGAATTAATACAGAATCAACCATTTTACAAAAACATAATAAATAATTTTGCTGCGTTAAAGGACAGAAGGATAGACTTGGTCTGGAAAGACTAGGTAAGTTAACATTGAATTATATTTATTCGATTTGTTATTGTTAGGGTTATTATAAAAGCTCTTCACCTATTTTTTCCCGCGAGCTGTTTTGCACGAGAAAATCGGCATTGGATCCGTGTTACCTAATTAAAAGATTTTTTTCTATATATTACTTTCCCATACCTTATAGGTATAGGGTATTACTTTCCCATACCTTATAGGTATAGCGTAAGTATTGAATTCATGAAAATTTTCGAAATCGAGATTTTAACGGAAATATCCGTTTTGGGTCTCTAGGAACCCAAAAAAGTGGTTTTTAAAAAATGTCTGTCTGTGGGTGGGTATGTACGTATGTACGTACATACGTATGTACGTACGTATGTGACGCTCCTACAGCCGAAAGTATTGCTCCGATTTTGATGCGCTTTGGAATGCGGGGGTGTATCGAAAATTCATCGAAAAAATAAGCTTTTCAAAAAAATCCGAAACCGGAAGCGGAAGTTACGCATGTTTTTTTGGTATCACTTTTTTCGTGATTACAATTTTGAAACTTTTATCGCGGATAACGATAGAGGGTCATAAGACAAATCTGCTAGTTTTTTGCCGAACTCGCTAGCTTTAAACTGAAGGGCGCTATGATTTTTTGAAAATTTTGAGTTTAACGCCCAATTACTCGAAAACGGATGAATCGATTCAAATGATTTTTATTTTCTGAATAGTATATGAAGGGTAAAATGAGGTGATATAAAAAGTTTTTTTGAAAAATTATAAGGGGCCTAAATTACGAATTTTCAAAATTTTGGAAATTTTCAAAAAATTATTTCTCAAAAACTGCTCCAATGAATTTTTTTAAACTTCATATGTCGATAGACCTCGCAAGGGGCTATCGATATGTTTTTTGAGGAACTCCGTAATTTTCCTGTGGCGCCCTCTACGAAGCTTGGAAGTTTGAAACTTCAAACTCCTTTAATTAATAAACGAAAAAAGATAGGAAGCTGGGGTTTTCACTGAATCGCTCAGTAAGTAATGGAGCATATGAATATGCAAAGAAATATTACACTCGTGGATATATGTAAGCGCACCGGCCCCCTCCCCCCTCTTTTTAGAAAAATATTTTTTTTATTCTAACGGTTGTTATTTGTTTGCGCCATAGAATCTTTTTCCGCGAAAATAAAAAAATCGATTTTTTATGCCCTACAAAATATAATTTCCAGGGACTTAGAAAATTTTACCTCGGTAGCAATAGCGATCGGTACTAGTTAGACCGCGCGACGGCCTAGCGGTACGGACAGCCCTGCGCACGTTGGTTCAGAACCATTGCCATACTGTCGCGCTACATTCATTTCTTTAACCGGTATTACAACAACAAGTTATAAATTATTTATCAAAATTTTGTATTTAATACCTACTTAATTTTCGAAATCGAGATTTTAACGGAAATATCCGTTTTGGGTCTCTAGGAATCCAAAAAAGTGGTTTTTAAAAAATGTCTGTCTGTTATAAAATCACAGCAAACTCAATTTGCAGTCACAATATCACGTATATAGTAGAGAATGAGGTATGCCTGGTTGCATATTAAAAGGAAATTAAGGGGTACCGCAGATATTTGGCGGGACTTCTTACAAGCCTTGTAAGTCTATTCGTTACGAGGCAAGGTTTTAGGATAGCGCTTGAACAACCGTTTTGAGGAAAATAACTCTACTGTTGAATAAAGATGATATGAACAGTTTCCAGTATGGGAAAGTCCAGGGAGGCAGTTGCGTCCACGTATTTTTGATTTGGCATGGTAGGTAACCGTGTTAGTGGACCACACCTCACCCATGACAATTTCACTAGACAACGTTACTTAGATTTCCTACAATATATTTTACGCGGGTTGTTGGAAAACATGGAACTGAATGTCCGACAAAAACTCTAGTGCCAACACGATGGCTGTACTTCTCACTACAGTTATATTGTAACGAATTACTTAAATAATGGACCAAATTGGGTTGAATGAGGAGCTGCGCATCCACGACCAGCAAAGACTTTGCGATAACATTCTTATAATTTTTATTCTTTGTGGTATAACAATTGAAAAAATATTATACTAAACCTCGGTTGTAAATGAGCATGATTTACAAAATGGAATAATCGAGGTGTAAATAACCATAACGCTTGACACGCGTGGTCGATCCGAAGATCATTTTTAAAACTAATTAAAAATGTTCGAAAGTGGATATTTTGAATATTTAGGAAATTGCTACTTATTTCTATTGTTTTTCACTCGTTTAGTTTTTACTATAGTGCAGTTGCACTTTTGATGCTTTTTTTGATAAATACTAATATACCTAATATTAGTTACACTGTTAATTACTACAGTAAGACATAAACTTATCAGAAAGTAACTATAATCCGTTAATATCCTATAAAAAATTCAATAATTTCAGTTGCTGTGATACATGTTTGTTGGGTTGCGTCAACTACTTGTAACGGAAGACAGTTTATCTGACCCATCCTGTATATCTGCATTCCTTGTTTCATTTATCAGTTATTAGCAGTCGCTGTTTTCGGACATCTTACATTCACGAAGACATCAGGTATGTTCGCATGTAAATATTTGTAAAGAATTGCTTCTAAAAATAATTTTCGGCGTTCGTGAAAAAAGACATTTACGGCAAAATTACACTCATAGATGTCCCCGTTTTCACTGTCATCCGGTATGAATTGGAAAACTATAGAATCCCTTGTATAGAATTTCTGTTTAACGATATTCGCCTCCAAGTTTCTCCAACTTGGTTCTAAAATTGTGAAATAAATAACACACCAACGAATTCATTAGAGAAACATCCATTAGAAGAACATCACAGAGTGGTCCGAAGCAACCTACAATTACACCACATAAAATAGCGAGAGAAAAATAACAGTAACAATAAAATCTAACGACCTTTTACAGGTTATTAACTAATTTCCAACGATCTTGTTTTCGAGTTGCTTTTTGACCCGATTCCTCCGACGTCATCGTAAAGTAACCGGGGGTGATTAGTTCCCCATTCTTTTCGCCACCCTCCAGTTAAATATTAGTTCTCGGCTTTCGCTTTGTTGGAATAGGTTTTCTCGAAGATTTTAATATTGTGCTGACGTTAGTTACATTTTTTAACGTTGACTGAGCGGCTCACGTCTGAACCAAATTTGTAATTTTTAAAACGTTAGTTTTCTTAATAATGGACAATAAATTTTTTATTTTGTCTTCCTACGTTTACGCTCTCAAAATATTATATACCTATAATATTAAATTAATTAAGCTGGTCAGTTCCAGTTTCTTATTTAATAAATACATTTTTGTTTAAAGTATTAAGAAATGCTTCTTTCTATTCTTGCTAATAAGAACTATTTACACAAAATGCAATATGCATTTATTTGATGACACGGAAATATACTATAGATAGTAGCTGGGGTAGCTAACTTGTGCCCCCTGAAAAAGGGTTGACGCCTTAGATCATACACATTTACATGGATAATACTACTGCATCAGAAACTAGGTACGTCACTGTTGTAAGGATCCCAACAAACTTTTTTTTATCTATCTCTTTTGCCGTTGCATGACATCCAATAATGTTGTTTCACTTGTACCCTTTTCAATATTGGCGCTCGCCCAGTTGCTGTTGACGTATGGCGAGAATTACACAAATTAAACTGTCAGTGAGAAAAGTCACAAGAACAGCGCATAACCTGCAAATGTGGAAACGTTTCGTGTTATTGAAATTTTTAATTTTAATCTAAAATGGTGCGAAAATGCGTTATTTGCAGTGCTCCTCAATCAAGGAATTGTTTGTTTTCATTTCCGTAGACGTAGGTAGAGTGTTTATACTTCAAAAAAGAATAATTCGAATGATGTTCGACCTTTCACCAAGAGAACTTTGCGACCAATTTTTAAGAATAATCGTATACTAACGTTAACATCCATATTTATACAAAAGTGCGTCCTGTATGTAAGAAAGAAACCTAAGAACTTCCCTCTTGTAAATGATAATCACACTTACAGCCCCAGATCCTGTAATAACCTTCAGATAGGTTACTATAATTTAAGCTTATACAAAAAGTCTCCAAGATACTGCTGTAGCTCTCTGTATTATAAACTGCCTAGAAATCTTAAAAATATCATAAATGAAAAGACGTTTGATGGACAGTTCAAAACTTTTTTAACGGAAAATGCCTTCTATACTTTAGAAGAGTATTTAAACCTTAGAAATAAATAAACATTATATTAGATTACTGTATTTTTTACTTTATTATTTATTTAATAAATATTTGACAGTTACAGGGGTGTCAAATAATTAATTTTGAAAAATGGCAAGAATGGTTTTGTCGCAAGATTTAAAAGACTGCGATAATTGCACTGGTTTATATTAGTTACATTTACTACATATTTAAATTTCCCGCCGTACAACATGCGTGGGCGCATGCGTAAATTGCATAAAGGTACAGAGAAAGATGGGTAGATATGATTTATTTGTATTAGGAAGAGAAGGAACAAAAATAGTTTGTCTGTGATATCTTTACAACACACTTTACAATCTGTTGTCATATCCATGTAAATGTGTATGATCTAAGGTTGACGCCACCCAAAATAGTTGAATAACAGCAAATGAGATTACTAATTTTTGTATAGCATAGGAACGCATCATAATTTGGTTCTATCAATTGATCGCTTGCTAAAGTAATTAACAATTCTATTTATTATTAATCAATATTAATTGTGTAAGTGTTTAACTAGAAAAGCACCCATTGGTGCAACCGTCTTATTGAAAAATCTAAACAATAAACAAATAGCAAAACATTATTTAAATCAGTAAATGTTCACAATTGCATCCATTTGCTTTCTTTCATTTTCTATTTCGTTTAAAATACGATATTCGGACGTGTCACACGTAATTGATGTACACGTGAGAATTCTATTTTGTAAATCGTGCTCGTTTGCTGCCGGAGTGCGGTAAAGCACTCTTTTAATTGTACTTCAAAGAAAAACTTCTAGTGGAGTGATTCGCACTTTCTTGGTGCTCTCCTACCAATTCAATGTTGTTACCAGAGTTTTTGTCGTAGATTCTGATCTATCTGTTCCAACAATCAGGAAAAAATTTCGTAGGAAATCCAAATAACGTTGTCCAGTTAAATTTTTATAGAAGAAGTATGGTTGTATAATATGGTTACCTACCTAGTACTCTATCACGCCAAACATTTACGGAAAAAACTCTTCGAAAATAAGTAACACGTTTCCAGTGCGATTTTCTTGTGCGTAATAGAACGAGTACACTTACCATTGTTTGAGAATTGTACCTCATCGCTACCCATGTTAAAAAAGATAGATCCAAAACTAATTTCTGAAAGAAATTTTCAAATCCCCAGCCTTTTTGAGGGTCAATTCGTGCACCAAAGTAACGCGATAGGGATAAAATACATTTATTTTCAGAATTCCTCTAACTGAAATTCTACTAATACCCCCATTTGTGCTTAGATCTCTTTGACTTACATGAGGATTCTAATTTACTGCCTCTAACACTGCTGATCGTTTTGGGTCTACATCTTCTGGAATTCACAATTTTTCTTTCGATTCTTAAAGAAGTAGTATTTTTTAGTATTTTTCAGACGGTGGTCGTCTAGTTGGATAACACCTAATATATAAAGTGCAGGCTGCAGCCATATTTTCGCTGCATTCACTAAAAATAAGCGAGAAATCTGTTATATCTTTATCTGAAACGGCCTTACTTAGAATTTAAGTAAATTGACAGCTCGACTCAGTTTTGTTATAGGTAAGTAAGCAACATTGATGAATATATTTAAAATAAAAAAAAGCGATTTTAGTTGCCAGACTATATGAATCACCATCGCCCACTACCGACTATACAACTTTGTGACGCCAAGTTGAAATTCAACTGGTGTCCCAGGTCGCCAACCAGATTTATAAATACTTTTTCTCCTATTATATTTAAATTTATAATTTTGTAGTAGAACTTTGTGCCGTTAAAATGACATATTGTGTTGAGTATGGATGCCACAATTATTCAAAGAAGAAATTCTCCAATGTGTATTATTTTGTAACATTTTGTGGCATTGTATTTTTACGTTATCGCTTTAATAATTAATTTCGAAAGATATACTACATGTAATATCAATAATTATTATCGTTACAGTAACATTAGGTAGAACTACCAAATTTTAATTACACCACAAAATCCCTATGTGAAGCCAGTGACCACACCTGATCCTGCTGATATTTTTAACTAAATTGCGTTATAAGTAGTTCAGTGATAAAAAAATACTAATGAAAATGAGTTTTATTGAACCTACGAAATTTTTATGCGACACTACTGGCTGCATAACCTTAGTTGGTGTCCCTAACTAGATTAATAACAGCATGCGCTTGCCGCATCCACACTCTATAACATCCTTGTAGTTCATCAAAAAAATACTATGATTGTAAATTAATAACAGCTGATCTAAATGAATGCAAGAGAATATAGAATATCAAGCATCATGAAAAACAATATGACGGTCTTACAAAATTTTTACAAAAAAATATAGTTTTGTACATGACATAATATAACCACAAAAAATCTGGGAATTCCGTAAGGTGTTCAATGTTGAATAAACATATTGAATATTTGCACATGAAAAAAAACATTCCGTATAGAATTATTCAAAGTATTAAAAATGATTAGTAACTTTGTTTAGGGCAGTCGTGGGCTAGAGGTTAGTGCGTTAGACTTCTAGCCTGAAGACCCTGGGTTCAATTCCCAGTACCGGAACATCCGATTTACGCGGCCGTTCTCCCTCGCAAGGCAATGGCAAACCAGCGAGTTATTCTGCCTAGCAGTACATTTTCTCTGGATTAGAACCACTTCTCGTGGTTTGGAGCCCACGTTAAGCTGTAGGTTCTCTATGTCTATGGCACTTTAAACGCGCAACACAGGCATAGGAGAGAAGATCGCTACGTCTCGTAAGAGACAAAGCACTTTAACAACAAGACTAACTTTGTACAATCAAACACAGAAAAGTACTTCTACTTTAATAGGCAAGAGATATTTAAATATCCAAGAATTGAGCTATATTGTATAGAATATCAATCATCTACTATAAAACGTATTTGAATTTATTCTTCCTCGAATAGCGAATCTTTTATATTCAGTACTTTACTAGTTTCTCGATGAGAAATTTTCATTTAAACAGTCAAATTTAATTTTAAATTTAATGCTTTAACAACTCTAAAACAAATAAAAATTAAAACCCAAGATGACAAATAATTCCAATTCACAATTGCCTTCCGACTTCTGCTGGTCCTTGAAAGCCAATTGTTTCAAGTCGCAAATGGCTGGGTGATGATGATAATAATAAATGAATAATTTACGTAGGTACCATCATGAAATTATTACTTTTTGAGGGAAAGCTCTTCATGTTACGTCTTGACTTTGAATTTTGTATATTTTGCATTATTCAGAAACTACTGTGGAATACAACTCTGGAGTTATTTTAATGGTGAAATGTTTGAAGGGCATACGATTAACATTGGCTCTGAATTGAAGAAATGTCTATATAATTTGTTACGTTCTGGATGATAAAGTTGTCGTAGACTATGATGGAAAAGTTAACCAATTATAAATTTGATATATTTCACAATCAGAAAGTTATTTATGTTTCTAGTAAAACATTTAGTGCTTACATTTAATTTCACTTTCTCCCAGGTGAGTTTGAAATTTGTGTATTACAAAGTTATAAGGTTGTTCAGAGGCAATAATTGAATTGGCAGTTTGAAATTACCTTGAAAATGGCAATGTTCAATGTCACGTTGTAAATTTCACGTCTGACGTCATCACTGCAGTATTCGTGTATTTCATTATCATAATGTTTATCTAGTGATCATAGTTGAGCGCAGTTAATAATGCATTTGCCTTGATATGGTAAGACATTTCATCAGGACGTCAATATCTACTTATGTCAAGGTTATTTTGAAATTAACATAGTAAACTCAATAACAATATTGAATACTAAATTTTTCATTAGTGTTAACTGATATAAAATGGTTAAAGAATTTAATATTTTTTGAAGTCAAAAAAATTCAGAACACTTGCTTAAAGAATAGTTCCAGTATTGTCAAATATATTTTATTGGGGATACAACGAAACAAAATGGTTAAAAAGATTCATAACAAGATTTATAGAGAGGGCCCCTATTTAAACAACTCACTCTGTATGCATAATAATTAATGATGTTTTACAGAAAATAATGTTAATACACCTTTATACATACAGTGTGTCTCAAATTCGAAGTTGGCCATTAGAATTATAGAAATGTTAGATGTTATAACAAGGGAATTGATACAAATACTTGTGTCGTTGCTGAATATTGTAAGAATCATAAAGCAAATTATGCTAACCCACACAGTAATGTAAGAGACAAATTATAAGTAAGACAAATCTGTTTGAATCTGGCAAACTTAAAATGAACTTTGGTTTTACATTTTGATTTTATTTAACGTAAATATGCTAAACCTATTACATTATAAATTATAAACAGCCATATTTTCTATCTAGAATATAATGTAATTAATATAAATAAATCGTTCGGAAAAGTTTTATCCCACTTCTATGGTCTCAAAACAATTTAGTTCAACTTAAAATCAACAAAATTAAACCCACAATGCACAAACGTGCAAAAGGGCCCTAAATACGTCACTAAATTCAGTTAAGTCGCTTTTTCACACTTATCTATTTACATACACTGCATTGGGACGGGCGTTTAAGAATAATTTAACCTTAATTAATTAATGTAACCATAACTCATTAAGTCGTAACGTGGCAACGAGATTTGCTCATTCTTTCAGTTTCCAAATTCAAGACGTCTTTTCGAAAACAGTTATGTTTTTACACCCGTTTGAACTCTACACTAACACTGTTTAGTTTTATTTACAAAAACGATGTTAGTACGGTCTCCACACATCCGAATGTCTAGAACCGCGCGAATTTTTGACTGAAGGATCTTTATCATCCGATATGGCTTCATTCCTTTGTCTAACGAGAGTTATCGCCGCTTTCCGTCCACGTGCCACGGTTAGGTTGATTCCTTCATCCTTGGATATGCACCTTTTACCATCTTCCTCGCCGCTCTCCTCCTGCTTTCCATTCTCAATCTCGGTGAGCTCCACACGAATCGCAGAACTGTCCGCACTAGACGACTTCAAGTCCCTTGGGGAAGCCCCGTTGTTTGCGCTTGGTAGCAGAGAAGTGTGCCGCAGGTGAATCCAGGACCAATCCGGCGGATAAAGTTGCGAATAGAGCCACTGACCAGGTGGCGGTAGAAGGGGCGCGTTGAGAAACAAGCTCGCTGCTAGAGCATTGTTGAATAGATGGTTGCTTTGAAGGGTGGTGTTTGGAGGAACGCCTGGAAACGCTGGTGGTGGTTGGGGCGATGGTGTCGGCGAAGCAGTTACGGATATGTCATCTTCTTGGGGTGATGAGGGTGCTTTTGCTGTCGTTAAGAGACCAACTTGAGTAGGCGAACTCTTCGGCGAGGTGTTGGTTAGACCGTTGTGGCAGTTGATGGTTATTGGACCGAGTGATGGTGTAGGTTCTGTAACAAAAATAGACACCCATAAAATATACTGACATAACTTAATGAAGAATATTAGAGTAAGTAAACCTTAAATGTTCCTATGCGGTATTCACGCAAATCCGTGTTTGTTGTGTTTACATGAGTTACATGGGACGCTGACTGGAGCTTCAAGGAAAAAAATGGAAACTTTCGAGATGTGGCTGTATAGGCTCATTTTAAGAATTTCCTGGGATGACCTTGTGACGAACGCAGAACTTCTACAGAGACTTAATAAAACAACAGAAATTATTAGTAGCATTAAAATTTTGAAAGCTGCAATATCTAAGCCACATAAGGAATGAAAAATGCTACGGCCTACTTCAGCTGGCACTGCAAGGTAAAGTAATAGAGGAAGAAGGTCCTGATCGAAGACACATTTCGTGGCTCATAAACCTAAGATCTTCGTTTCCAATTACTACTCTTCCGAGCAGCTGTCGGTAAAATTCAAATCGTCATACTAAATGGAACGGATAAGCACACGAAGAAGAACATAGGTTAAAGTTTTGCTAAATTTTCACTGAAGAGAACTTAATGCTTATTAGAACTAATCTGCTACAATATTAGCCTTGGCAAACTTCTAGGTAAAAGATAAAGGTGATGGGTTTATACTGTACCCTCTGGTAAATACAAATCCTACCTTTAATTATTGACGCAACTAATACCGCTAAAGTGTCCCAAACATTTGTGGAAAATACTTGCCTATACAGATGCAGTAGGTTTATAAAAAGCTTCATGATATTTCTGATGATTTACAAAAATTCGTCACTTTCACTATGAATAAAATCAAGTTAACCTAATAGTTTCTAAAAATGCCTACCATTGACGATTGTCAAATTCGACGTCATATATGTAATGTGAGAGTGTATGTATCTATTTTATACCACTTCAGGCGGTTTACATAAATATCTACCATTGAAGATTATCAGAATTGGAATAGAAGATGTTAATCATCTAAACTGGTATACAATAAGCTTTACCATTCAAAATGTCATAGGGCGATAAACAACCACCTACTTTATAAAAACAATGATATACTCCGTACCATTTTTGTAGATAGCATTGCCATCTGTACCACCCAAAAAACATCCCTTTCTGCATCCCACGAAATCCAAATAGCCTTCCATAGCATCCGCCGATGGACCAGCTGGTGGAGAATGTTCAACAGAAAATCACTAGCTATCCTGTTTCGCCATCCAAACTCCACCACAAACCCCACGTTAGATCCCCCAGATATCAAAATTTCTACTCATATTCAACGAATCCCTAACTCCAACCAAGCTCGGTACCTTCTCGATATCCGAGAAATCCCGAAAAAATTCCACAACCGTTCCAATCTTGTCCGACTCATCCAAAGTCGTTTCCAACGTTGTGACTTCCAAACCCTTCTACACACTTACAACACTTTGATACACCCCGTCATTGACCACCGAGCCCCGCTATATGCCAATATCAAACCTCATATCTCCATCAAATCGAGGATGTAAAAGGCAAATCCTCCGTAGCATGTTCCGCTTTCACCGAGAATACTCCAGCATCCTAGTACACAATGACACCTAAACAATTACAGTAAGCGATCACCTCACTTAATTTCAACAAAAATATCACGCACCCTCCTTGAGCATTGCTACCGCCCTAGAAACCCTCCAAACTTTGCACAAACACCTAAACCCCAATTTCGTCCTTGTGAATCGCATCTCCAGAAAAGGAAGAAAAGTTAAACACCCTCCGATTGCCGTCCTTTCATCCCTATACTCCGATCTCTCAGAAAACCCCATTGCGCTAGTGGAAGGAACTTCACCAACAGTGAGGTGAGCACACACTACAATCATCCCAATTTCTAACTTCAGATAACCGGCAACATCAGAGCCAAAAGTAAGGAAAACGAAACCCACCACACCAGGAACTAAGAATCCAGCAGCAGCTACCCAACCAGCCAGCAGCAATCCATCAAGACGACATCTACCCCAGAAAAAGAAAGAATATCCAGGGCTGTAGAGGCCAGAAGATTAAAACCGCCCACCCACTTAATATAAATAGACATATAAAATGACATGTACTATCTTAAGTTTTTTAATAAAAGTATTTCAAAGTCAAAGTCAATACCATTACAAATTACCATCAAGCGTATGTACCTCTTGAAAAATGTTTAAAACCAGACAGGATTTACGCTATCAAAGATGGTAATAGAAATACCCACTTGTTAATTAGATCAGCAGCAAATATGTGAATCAAGTAATGACGATCCTTAATAACAGTAGTAACTTTCTGTAACTGGTACCTGGTGTGGTAAATTAAAAGATATGTTGGCTAGAAGTACCATTAAAACGGCAAACAATGAGAGATAACCTTTTTTAACGTCGAAAAGGATTTTATTGAATTAATAGTACCAACTTTATGCTTAAAAATGGTTTAGATTTTATGTCAAGCAACATAAAAAATATAAATAGTTCCCCATGAGTTTATGGTTAAAATAATAAAATCTAAAAAAGATTTACTAATGAATGTACCACCCCAAGAGATGGCACTGGTATTTCTTAATAAAAATTATTAAAACCACTTTTGCTTATACACCTTCCAGTAAAATAGCAAACGGTGAAATGGTTTATTAAGAAGACGCCATGAAAATATTACTTCCTGAAAAAGATTATTAGTAGATAAATTACACCAAAGCGGAAAGTTATTTTCCTTTTATAATTGTGATACTGTGGAACTCAAAACATTGCACTGAAATAAAAGAGACAGTAATGATTGATTAAGTACCTACTAATAAAAATTTAAATATCTAAAATTGTAAATTAGATAATCTTAACAGCAGAATGAGTTTGTTTACGAAAACAACAGGTAAAAATACTTTTAATTAACTTTTCATTAAAATGACCTCCCAACTGGATTTTAGTAAACGAATTACAACAATAAGTCTGCCTTACTTCGAAACTTATGTTTTAAAAAACTACGATTAAAATTTTTAAAATGTTTAATTACTCCCTTGTCATCCAAATATGGAACCACCAAAGTAACTATTCTTCTAAAATATAAACCTTTTGCACTTACAACGATTGTTAAATGTGTATGCTAATACTTTACCATTAGAATGACAAACATAAAAATAATGGTTACGAACTTACCATTAAAATGACGAAAAACATTAAAACTTAAGCAAAATTGTTAATGGGTTAATTACATGATCAGGTGAATCTAATTCGTTTCTAAAAATCTGGTTGAAATATTCAGTGGAAAACATACATTAAAAATAGATGATTGGTTACAAACTTACCACCAAATTATTAAATCTCGTTAAAACTTAATACTGATGAATTAAATTAACAGATATACTATCTGACTCCTCTACACTGAAAGGTAGAAGAGGAACTAGAAGAAAGAGAAGAAGAAGATATATGTATATATACATATGTATATTTGCCTCCAGAAAACGGTAAAAATTGCATGGTTAGAATCTTACCATAAAAATAAGTATACATAAAATGGCTTTTCTATGAGTTTGCAAATAAAATGCAAATTATTGTACCCAATGTGAGTTTGTTTAGCACCAACGAATAAAATGTTAAACATTTTTCTATTATTGTTGCATAAAAACTTACCAATAAAACATTAAAAATTCACAAATGGTTGTTGGTAATATAAGTACTACCACTAAATACTACTTTGCTACCTACAAGTATCGGAGAGTGAAATAATATTCCATCTTAAAAAAAATGTATCTCCATATAATGAGACAGTACTTACCACTTGCTATTCTTGGTGACGTATTTAAAGGTCTGCTATCTAAAGCCGCAAACATGTGATGTGTGAAATGGGGATGATGGTGAGGTAGAAAAGGTGCCGGCGGATACTGATGCCTTCCTGTCAACGCCACCCAGTCAGGAGGTGGACCAGGTAACCCTGCTAAGTGATGTGCTATTCCTGCAACCAAAACCTCAATTCAGAATTTTAGCTAATAGAGTAAAGAAGAATCAGCATTTTTATATGCAAATAATTCTTTCTGTAGAGGCAATCACATGCAAAAACTCGCCTGTGTGCGTTCCTATCCTTTTTGTTCACCTAATAGGCTTAAACTACATCCATGAATGAGACGGCTATTAAAATATTTTATATAAATGGTTCAAATTAATCGTTCGTATACGAATTCACACTCTAAGAATGAGAATTATTCATCTTGCAAGGTGGTGTTCATTAACCGGAAAATATTAACATTTTTCCTTATTTTCAGAATCGCACAAAAATAGAGCACAGAAACCATGGTAATAACTCGCGACTGTATTATCATTACACAACCTGACGAAGATTAGACGACAAAATAAAAATTTTAATATCGAGTCCTTTAGCTAACTTATATTCTAATAACGCAGTAGAAAGGATAACACAAAAACGGCGAGTGGAGAAGCAGGGCGCATTACTCTCTCATGAGAAGGAGCGCCTGAAATCCTGCAGGCATAATAACATCCTGCCTAAGGACTCAAAAATAAGCTCCATAATCCTATATTTCCTGCAAACAATAACTTGGGAACTAGAATCCTGTGAGCGCAACACATCTCGGTATAGATCTTGGTAGTAAAGGTTAACAGCAGGTCCTTGCGGCGCGCCAATCGGGTTTGAGGGTGCCCCACCCAACCAATAGCACGTCTTGGAGTCAACCCTTTCGCTTGTAAGTCATCCTGGATGCTATTATCCTCGAAGATTTCACAGAGCCACTATAATATCATGTACTTTGCTTTAGGTTACAATATCGGGTCGCTTTGCGTTTAAACTCTGGCATGTTTTATGCTCCTTCTCACTGCGTTATGTTTTGTTTGTTCTCGCATATTGATTTCGAGTCGATGTTCAACTTAATTTCCACGGCCAACTGCTTCATTGTAAGCATACGTTTATGTTCGTCTTTAATTTCATTATCTTTAAGTAAAAGTTGATATTGTCGGATTTTTCAGATTGACAAACATTCGTTTATAATTAGGGGTAATGGCAACTCGGTGAAAGAATCAGCTGGATGATGTGCTCAATCCTGACTTATTTAATATGTATATTGAAAATTGCTTTAGAGGAAGTCCTGTATATAAAATGTTTCGCAAAATACAACAATGGCACAAGTATATGCCGATCATGCCAGTCGTTTAAACTCGGAAGGCGTTGCTTGCCCAAAATTCGACTTTCTACAGCTTAAACGTAGAGTAACTTTTACTACTAGTAAATCAATCAGTCAAAACTGATCTTAACACATTGCATATGTTAATTTACTTTATATTTTTAAATATCATTTTATTTATTTAAAAAGAAATCCATATTACTCAGAAAATTCTAAAAACTTGTTAATATTTTGGTTCAAAAAATTACATCTCATTAACATGAGCGCATATACAATCTAGGATTTACCACCTCTTGCTGTTTTAAATTTAAAAATTATAAATTATTTTCAAATATTATATTATTTATTTAAAAATATATCCAAATTAATCAGAAAATTCAAAAATATCTTTATTGGTTCAAAAGATTCATCTCGGTGACAGAAAGGCATACGTAATCTAGGATTTACCACCTCTATTTGTGTCATATTTTAAAATGGTAATTTATTTTAAATATTGTTCTATTTATTTAAAAGGAATCAAAATTAATCACCAAAATCCTAAAAAGTTCTTAATATATTGGTTCAAAAAATTCATCTTAATAACAGAAGGGCATGTGAAATCTGGGATTTACCACCTCTTCCTGTATTAAATTTTTAAAATATAAACTATTGTTACATATTGTTTTATTTATTAAAAAAGAAATCACAATCACTCAGAAAATTCTAAAAAATTCTTAATATCATGGTTAAAAAATACATCACAATGACAGAAGGGCATATATGTAATCCTTTTTTTTTTTCGTTTTTTTTTTCTTTCATTCACACTAACACCCCCCTCCTGGAAACCGCTTTCCCATTACTTCAGGGGGGTGCGGGCGTCCCTTACATACTGTCCATTCATGCAACATGCACCCTAAACTTTGTTTGCACTGCCCCATCGAGGTCCCTGGCATATGTAAGCTAAGATTTACCACCTCTTCCTGTATTAAATTTTTAAATTATAGAAATGATTACGCGACTTGTTAGCAGTAATTTTTTTTTCGAAATCTTCAATGGTATCGATAATTCGGATTTCATTAGAAACAATCAGCTTATAATATATCTGACACGACTCATATAACAATTGCAAAAATTAATTTATTATTTGTAAAAAAAACTCCACCCTCTACAGGGAGAGAACTGCATTGAATTTTTAACTATCTAAAATACATAACGTCATTTTAAGTTTGTTTTCTATTAGAATATTTGTATGACGATAATTTACTACAAAAGCTGTGACTGTCGAGGGTGTACCATGTAATACCTTTACATATGACACTACATCCAAAAAACTTCTTCACATTTTATTTGATAATAAATTAAATATTTAAGAACATTTATGTTAGGTTAAATATAAAATGAATTACATTAAAAAATACAAGATGTTGAAACTTGTCAAAACATCTCACAATGTTAAAGTACCTTTCCTCTATTAACTGATAAAATTATAATAACAATTTGGCAGATCTTCAACATAAATATTTATTAATGGTGGGAATTTCAAATAAACATAATATTAAAGTTTCGCCGGGAAAAACTTGATTAAACGAAAAAGAATTTTGCAAGTACCTACTTTGCTCTGCAAAATAAAAACAAAAAATTTAATTTTTTTTATTTGTCCCAGAGAAATTCACTAAAATTTACCATTCGATGGATAAAAGGCGTTATATCTAACCCCCGTAAATTTGTTAACTTCGTTTTAAGGCAGCGTTTCTCGAACTTTTTGGTCGCGGGCCCCTTCGAATCACAAATTTCATTCAAAACAGGCAAAAAAATATATAATATTATCACTTGGCGAAGCTAAATTAGTCGTGCATCTAGTTTAGGTAATAAGACTTTTTTGAAATTGTTTCATATTTTGGATAGTTTCAAATTTTACGTTTCGTCTTGAATAAAAGACAAACAACTTAAGAAATATATACTTCGGCTTCATGATCAATAAGTGGACGCGACTGCCTCCCTGGACTTTCCCATACTGGAAAACTGTTCATATCATCTTTATTCAACAGTAGAGTTATTTTCCTCAAAACGGTTGTTCAAGCGCTATCCTAAAACCTTGCCTCGTAACGAACAGACTTACAAGGTTTGTAAGAAGTCCCGCCAAATATCTGCGGTGCCCCTTAATTTCCTTTTAATATGCAACCAGGCATACTTCATTCTCTACTATATACGTCGCGCGGT
>JABXWE010104390.1:0-21562 GCA_014611495.1 Limonius californicus | reverse complement strand
CTTAAATATAGATTACGCCGTCAGACGATGTTCAATAGTTGCTAAGTAGATAATCATTTTTTTAAACACTGTAGCAAAGCGTCGCTAATTTGTCTTTTCGTCAAAAATCTATATATATATATATATATATATATATATATATATATTTTATATATTATACAAACAATTAAAATTTTTTTTACTAATTACAGTATTTTAAACAACTGAATACACAATACCGCTAGCGTGGTCCTCGCTCTAAATAATTGTGTACATGCCTTTGAATGAACAAGTGATAATAATGTGGTTGGCAGATGCACGATACCCACCACATGTTATGTATTTGGCGCGCAACAACCGGGTGTGAGAGCAAGGATACGGAAGCTTTGACCTTCCGCCTTGCAGACCAAACTGCTGCATAGTGTTGAGCCTCATCATTATTATAAATACACAAGACTTGTATCGTCAATTTAGTGATAAGTTTATCTTTATGGATTTTTCTCAGTCCAAGTTTCGATAGTCTTAGTTCTTGAGTTCCCACTGGATATGGTAAACTGGTACACGAACTATATAAATATAGTGTAGGTGTTTCTATTGTTAAATACGTTTTTTAATACACTTTCAACACTGTTCGTTCAACCCAATAATGTATTATACATAATATTCAAAATAAGCGAAAAATCGTTTTTTTATAGGTTTCGTGGCAGAGATGATCCTGATAAGTATATTTGAAAATAAACAGAAACTGTGTTTTATTAAAAAACTCATGTATTAAAATGAAGAAATCGAAGCCAGTATAAATTGTAAGTATAAACGTTTGCGTAACTACACAAATCTTTAGTTTTGACAAAAATTTGTAGTTGTTAATTTCAAATAACCATACATTTTCGGATTCAACTGAAAGTTTATCTATTTCGTAATAAGCGAAAAAGTATTGTGCTGTGAATCCAATTAATCGATTATAATGAAATATAAAAACTTCAATGCTTTAGTGCCTAAGATTATTAAGTACACCGAAAATTTTCCAACTTTAAATACGAGGTCGGACAAACATGAAACGAGATTGGTACTACTGCGGACGCTATAAGAAACTGACTGTTTCCAAAACATAACCAAATTGTAGCTGGAACTATCATCTACATATAGCTAAAACGGCATCCTGTCAGAACTTGCGTGGTAGCCTGTGCATGCTAATGAACAAGTTAGTGCAGCTGTCACATGTGACACCAGTCAAACATGGAGCAGAGAGCGAACATTAAGTTTTGTTTCAAATTGGGGAAAACGGCCACGGAGACATTCGAGATGTTGAAAACTGTGTACGGCGATGAGGCCATGTCCCGTACTCGCGTTTCCTTGTGGTTTGCCAGATTTCGTGAAGGTCGGCAGGACCTTGTGGCGGCTGATCGACGATTGACATTGAGAATGATGTAGCAGGAGCTGAGTATTAGCCGTGAAACCATTAGAACCATTTTGGAGAAGGATTTGAAGAAAAGGAAGGTCTGTGCCAAATTTGTCCCGCACAATTTGACCGCTGAGCAAAAAGCGCATCGAGTGGACACCTCCTGCGACTTCATTGCAACAGCCAACAGTGACCCAAATTTTCTGGATTCAATTGTTACTGGTGACGAGTCGTGGTGCTTCCAGTACGATCCAGAAAGCAAGAGACAAACGAAGCCGTCTCCCAGGCCAAAGAAATTCCGTCTCCAAAAATCGAAAGTGAAGACCATGCTGATCACTTTCTTCGACAGTCTAGGCATCATTCACAAAAAATTTGTGCTACCGGGTGTCACCGTCACTAGCCTGTACTACAAGGGTGTCATGACGAGTTTACTAAAACGCATTCGACGTGTACGGCCGCATTTGGCAGCCTCCAAGTGGCAAGTGGCACCTTTTACACGACAATGCCCCTGTGCATTCTGCCTTGATTGTGAAGTCGCTTTTGGCGACAAGAAATGTTCGAGTCTTAGAACATCCTCCCTATTCGCCGGATCTGTCTCCAGCGGACTTCATGCTATTTCCTCAGCTGAAATTGACCCTCAACGGAAGACGCTTTGACGACGTGGAAGACAATCAACGGAATGTTACCGCCGAACTAAACGCACTCCCTCGCGACTTGTATCGTCGATGTCAACGGTGCGTAGAAGTCGAGGGAGATTACTTCGAAGGACGCTAGAGGTATTTTCACCTATGGCTACCTCACATGCTTTGTATTTGATCAATCCCGTTATATATTTGTCGGACCTGGTATATATTTTTTGTATTGTATTGTACTATTTCCTTATTTTAAACTGTTACCAGTTCAGCAATAGTTGCTATTCATGGTACTGTTAAATTGGAGTAATCAGTGTGTATCGCACTAGTGGTGTCCATTTGCACCTCTCAGTAAATTTAGGTGTCACATATTAAGTTATTGTTCGTGTTGTCTGAGCACTGCTTTTTATATAGTTTTTATGGATTATTTATTCACTGTCACTTTCGCTAGTAAATCAATTGGTAGCATCCGCTTCAGTCTTGTATGTATTGATTTTGCGCCTAACCCATACTGAATTGCATCGCTACATTGGTTGAGGTTGTCGTAGAATATCCTGGATGTCTTAGTTATGAATTCTTGTATAGTCGGGATGCTGGTTTCCCTGTGTAGTTGTATGTTTCTTACGAACCAGTCAGCCTTTGTTATGATACGGAGCACTTTATTTTGTAAGACCTGTAATTTGTTCAGGTTTGTTTTACATGTTGTACTCTAGATGCTGCAGCCATAGGTGAATATTGGTCTGGTTATTGCTGTGTAGATAAGTATTCCACATTTTATCTTGAGTGGTGATTTTTTATTTCAAATTGTATACAGTATGCTGAGTCTTGTATACGATTCTGTTAGTTTTTTGTTAATATGGTAGCTCCATGTTAGTCTACGGTCCAAACATTGACCAAGGTATTTAACAGCTTTATCTTTAGGGTTCCATTGTATTTGGGTGTTGTCAATTATTATGGTGGGTGGGTCTCTTGGTCTGGGGAACATAAAAATCTTACATTCGCATTTATTAGCGTTTATTTTGATACACCAGCGTTTGAACCATTCACTTAGTTTATCTACACCTTCTTGAAGATTTTCTACTGCTTTTTGTATGTCAACATTTTGAACTACTATCGCTGTATCATCGGCATACATGGCTAGGTCGGTATTGGGAATGGTAGGGATGTCAGACATAAAGGTGTTAAGCAGTATTGGGCCCAGAATTGAACCTTGAGGGACACCTGATTTTATCTGTCGTGTGGAGGACATGTAAAAACCAATTCTTACTTGAAAACTTCTATCTGTCAGAAATGATTGTATAGTTTGAGGCAGGTAAGAGGGAACGTCCATTTTTAGCAATTTGTATATTAACCCATCCGTCCATACTCGGTCGAAGGCTTGCGCAACATCGACAAATGCAATGCAACTTATTTTCAAACCCTCTTTCAATAGTTTCTGTGAGTACCTGGTGATTGGTGGAGTGAGCGTTTTTAAACCCAAATTGCATTGGAGGTATTATATTGTGATTCTCTAGGTATTTAATGAGACGTCTGTGGATGACTCGTTCAAAAAGCTTGGATATAGTTGATAATAAGCTTATTGGTCTGTACGCTGTCTGGTCGCTATGCTTCTTACCGGGTTTGGGAAACATCAAAATGTCTGCTTGTTTCCATGCGCTTGCAAAATACATTGTTCTTAGGCATGCGTTAAAAATTGCTGTTAGGTAGGCTACTGATTTTGGAGGAAGGTTTTTAAGTAAAATGTTGGGTATCATGTCATTTCCTGGGGTTTTTTGGTTTTTAGCTTTTTGATATACCCGCTAATTTCTGCTGGTGAGACTGGATCAGTTGGTGTTGCATCATTACGGTCACTGGTGTCAACTTCCAGTTTTACTTGTTCTATAGGGTCTATGTTGTTTTTTTCATAGGTGGTAGTAAATACTTGCTCTAAATGAGTGGTGAACACTTCACTTTTTCCTTGGTCTTCTGAAAATGCTTGTCCATCAACTCGAAGCGTTGATATTGTTGTCTAAGAATTTTTTTGGTAGCTCTCCACATGTTAGGATCCCCTGGGTGTAGGTTTTCAATATAGTTATTGTAAGATTGGAGTCTATGTTTGTCTAGGTTATCTTTAACTATTCAAATTAATTGGTTAAGTCGAGGTTTGATTTCTGGATCACGTGCTATTTGCCACCATCTTCTTAATATATGTTTTTCTTTAATTAGTTTAAATATTTCTTGTGGAGGGGTTAGATATTCAGGGTGCCTATGTGGTCGATTTGTGATAGTGGCATTGCGGATTGCTTGTGTAACGTTCTCTTTGAAATTTTCAATAGCATTGTTAATATCCGCAAGTGACGCAAGATTAGCTGGGCATGTCAGTGATTCTTTAATTGATGCTTGGAATATGTTCCAGTGTATTGGGCCATTTATCAGTTTGGGAATTTTGGGGTACTGTTGGATTGTGTAGCCGAGGGTTATAATTACTGGAAGGTGATCTGAATCCAGCTCTGTTACGACCGTTGGTTGATTGGAGTAACTAAATTTTTGTGGAGAACTATGTCCAATATATCGGGAGAATAATCTACTCGGTATGGATAATACGTATATTCTGTTGGTGCTGCTGTTTGTCTTGCTAATTCTGAAGCAAAGTTCTCGAGTTTGGTGCCATTAGGGTTTGTTTTCCTGCATCCCCAGTTGTTGTTCTTGCGGTTAAAGTCACCAATCAGTATAGTGGGCTCTGATCTTGTAAATATGTTTTGCAGTTCATTTCTTTTACGTTGTTTATTTGGGGGCTTGTATCCTGAGATTAGTTTCATCGTGGTATTGTCAGTCATTTTTATGTTAATTGCTATTGCTTCTATATTGTTAACATCCTGAAGGTCATGTGGTGTAAGTAAAAGGTTATTCTTTGCAATTATTATCGCTCCACCCCAGCCTATTCCTGTTTCTCGGTCTTTTCTGAACATTCAATATCCTGGTATCGTGAATTTTTCGTTGAGTATCATGTGTGTTTCTGTGACATAGATAATGTCAATGTTATGTCTAGCAATGAATTATATAAATGTTGATCTTTGGGTCTTTAGCCCATCAGCATTCCAATTGGCTAGTGTTAACTTTTGTAGAGGTCTCTGATTATTTCCTGCCATTGAACAGCATCGGAAGTATTGACAATACAGCAGTTTTAATTTGATCTATATACGGTGTTAATAGTTCTAAGATAGTGTGGATGATATTTGTGATAATGGGGTTATGATTTGTTGTTGATTGGGTGTCATATGTATTATTGGCTACATTTTCGGCGTATGTACGATTTGCGGTAATGTTTCCTGGTATGAATGCATTAGGATTGATTGGTTTAATTCTGGGGGTGTTCTAAGTTGGATGGTAGCGTTGGGGGATGTTTCGATTAAAGGATTTGATATACGGGCATCCTCCATAATTGTCCGTATGTTCATCTCCGCAGTTGACGCATGCTGGCTTGACTTCTTTAGATTTTAGGTACTGGCTATAATGATGATATTCCTTGCTTTCAACACAGCGTGGGGGGAGATAACAGTAGTTCTTAGTATGTCCCACACGTTGGCAGTTGGTGCATTGTGGTATTTCACTACTTTTACGCCGGGGCTCAACAGCAACTACGCAGTGTAATAATCTATTTAAGTTGAATATTGCTTTGGCCTCTTCTGTTTTTTGAAGTTCTATTGCGATCATGGGTATCGGGAATTTCTTTGTGTTTAGTAGTCTAGTTGTCTTAATTACCGGATATTTTAACTGAAGCAATTCTGCGTAGATTTCATCTTCCGTGATAGAGATAGGGACATTTCTTATTATTGCCGAAATATTTGCATTTTCTGGGGATTGATATGTATAATAACTTACTTTGTTTTGGTCATAAAATTTAGTAAGTGTTCTATAATCAGCAGGACTGCTTAGATTAATCCTTAGTTGAGTACCTTTGTAGGTGGTGGATAAATCTTCTTTATTTAACACTTCTTTAATATCCTTAATTATGTTCTGGTGGTGCATACCGTTAGGTAGGAATATAGGTGGAACTTTTGGTGCTTCTGTTGAAGGTAAATCTTTGGTTCGGTGCTGAGATTCGCTGGAATTTTCCTGTGTATTCTGCAGCTTATAAAATCTGTTTTGGGTAAGCAGGGTATCGCTATTAAATATATATCGTTTGTTAATATCAGTATTAGGTGATGAAAAGCTTCGTTTTTGGTGTTTTTTTTCTAGATTCGTCTTTATCGACATCTATTACGTGGGCGTTAGATTCTTGGTAGATCAGTGTAGGTGCTTTTAACTGTGCAGATTGCGTAACAGACATTTTTTGATATAAATATACTTACGATTGTGTATTATACAGCACAAGGTTTATTTGATAATATAGTAAAAGTTAGAACACATTCGGCGTGCACCGCTATCGCGTATATAGCGGCAGCCGGTCGCGCACTTGACCTATACAATCTAGTTATGTTGCACCGCGATAATGTTAAACGTTAATAAATTTTAGCAATTTTAGTTATTATAACTCAAATCACAACCGAACATAGCGTCCGATCAGTACGGTTGCTCTGGCTCAACTGTATTGTACTGTAAAACAGTATGAGTTCCTTTTGATCGCCGCAAAGGCAACGTTGCTTTTAAAAATGACTACTGTATATATTTGTTTTACATAAAATTTAACGTATATCGTTAACGTGTATTTTATATATTAATTTATGTAATTTTCGACAGATTTACTGAACACTGTAACCACCAAAATAGTAAAGTGGATTATAACAAAATGGAATCGAGAGGGACTGGTAGTAAAATATCAACCTTTTCCAAGACAGAGGTAAAGTTGTTTTTGAAACCATCATTAATGATACTTTGAAATTTGCTTAAAATTGAATGATAAATGTCCCCTTATAAATATATAAATAAATCGCCCTTTTATTGTGAGAAACACTCAATCATGTACATAAAGACGTTGTAAATAAAACTATAGTGTTTCTTAAATCATGGTAACGTGTAGTAATTTAAATATTATATAGCCGAATCTCTGAGACATACTCTACTGTTTTTGTTGATTCTTTAAATAATAAGTAAGTTATCCGAACCTGTAAGATATGTCTTCTTTCTTCTTCCTTTTAGCCTTCTTGCGCTCAAAATTGCGTACGGGTTTCTCAGCTCATTCCATCTTCCTTTATTTGCAGTTCTTCTTATTCGTATGCCCTCTCCGCCACGAAGTTTGGCCACCATCATGCCAATTTTAACTTCGGATACAGCTGTTCGAAATAGTTGAGTAGAATTGCAATTGAACCACTCTTTTAGGTTCCGCAACAATGACATCCTTCTTTTATCAATACTTCTTCCATTCTTCTGAACCACATCAATCCATCCCGCTATCTTCTTCAAATCGTCATATCACATTGGCCTTTCTCTTGTTCTTTTTGCTTTCCATGGTCGCTATTTTATGATTTTTCCGTTCCATTGGTTGTCTTTTATCCTTAATATGTGGGCCGCATAGTCCCATTTTAGTTGCGTTACCTTACGGTACGTGTCATATCCGATACCTCTGCCCATTGTCTGAGCTGTTCGTTTCTGATCTTATTCGTAAGTGCCATTTTCCTCTATTGCTCTTTGTGTGATTCATACTTTTGTGTTGTTTGTTTGGTAACCGTCCAAGTTTGTGCACCATAGGTTGTAATGGGGCCGTCTTCGTGTGGACAGGTGCCGGTGTAGCTCAAAGCGAGAGGCTCGTAATAACTATACTGCGAGACTGTAATGGTTGTAACTAACAGGTTTTATTATATTTAAGTGTTACAATAAATTAAAATGTATTTTAATTTTGATGACATAAATAAAAATAATAATATTTGGACAAAGTAATATGGTCTGCAAAATCCTGGAAGGTACGCCCCTAGTACTGAGCCCGGATGTGTCGGCTGGATGCGCAGGATGTACTCGGTAGGCTGCCTGGGGCGCCCGGCCACTGAAATATGTGAATTAGTACAAACAAACAATAATGATTGCCACCTGGCAATTAGTTGTAGATGCGGTAAATGAAATTCACCTACGAAACCGCTAATCGGAGTCGTTCTCAGTGTTTTCACACGGTCAGTAATTGTCACCTGATACGTGTACGGGTTAGTTTACGTGAAGTAGTTTAAATTTTCCTTGCCTTCGTTGGTTCAATAATCGTCGTAATCTCGACGATAAATGAAGATATGTGTTTCGTAGAACATGTAAATGAAATATTATCGTACGGTGAGTACTTGGAATTATATGCCATATATTGCCAAATGCAAGAGCAGTTGCTCCCCGGAAACTTCGTTACAAGGTGATAACGGGTAACACGGACTGGTAGTTTAGTTTGGTTATTAGATGTTGTAGAATTTTTTTGTTAGTTACTATACTTATTAATTTTCCGAAAGTTGTCCATTTTAATCTTTTTTTTTTCGATTTCGATATTCTTGTTTTCTTTACACACTGTAACTTTTTGGCTCAGACATATGTATCCCGTGACTTCGAATTTTACGTTATTGAAAATTATGCTTGTCTTCTCCGCGCACAATATTTTTGTTTTTGTCATGTTGATTTTTAGCCCTACGGTTTGTGATGTTGCTACTAACTTCGTGAGCATGTCTTTCAAACCGATGTCATTATCTCCGAATAGAACTACATCGTCAGCGAACCTAAGCTGATTGAGCCTTTCGCCGTTTATATTAATACCTACGTTCGCCTAGTTTAGTTTTTTAAATGTTTATTATAGTACTAAGTTAAATAGCTGCGGGGAAATTGTGTCTCCTTGTCTTAAACCCCTTGTTATTGGGAATTCGGTTGTTTTATCATGTACATTGACTGCCGATGTTGCTTTACTGCAAGCGTTTCTAATGAGATCTCTGTGTCGGTAGTCTATAGGAGAGCAATCTAGCGATCGGTGTGCTGCGGAGCCAAAGACTTTTTTTGTAGTCGACGAAGGCCATGCACAAGTTGTAGTCTGTTACCTTTTCTATTGGGATTTTTACCTCAAGCAGATGATCGCCAATACTGTAGTCTTTCCAGAAAGCGAATTGAACTATAGGTTGGTATTGTTCCAGTTTCTTTGTTATTTTGTTTAGTTTTCTTGCAAATAATTTGTAAAGTGGGTTGTATGTTCACTGGTGTATGGTCCTGTGGTTCTTGAAAAGAATAAATTACTACCGATTTATTCTATTTATGAGGTGTTGTTCCGTTTATCAAGCTTATATTAAATAAGACTTTAACTTTGAAAATTATCACATTTCCGCTTCTTTAATTACTTCTATAATAATCTCGTCTCTCCTGGGATTTTCCATTTTTCATGTTTTTTTAGGGCATGCATTATTTCTTCTTCTGTTATTTCTAGTAATTTTTCTGGTCCTACGTTCATGATTCGTCTTTCTATAAACTCTTCAGGTTTCTGCTTTTGCTAACTATACAGAATGCTGCATAGTTTTCCAGTAAGGTTCTTATGGTTTTTTTTATATATCATCCTCTTTCATTTACATATTTGTGTATTCCTCTGATTTTTCTCTTCTCTACTTTTTATTTTACTGCAACTTTCTATAAATTGATGTTTTATTATATTCTTCCGATTACTTTATTAGCAGGACATTTAGATTTTCACATTTCTAGGATAAACTGACTAGCGTAACTTAAACAGAATTGTATAACTTGGTACTTTTTAGGAAATGTATATTGCAAAGTAATAATTTACACTTTAATAATGCCCCCTGCAAGAGTTAGTGGAGCATCAGCGCCAATTAATCCTACGACAACGTGGTCTAAACCGAAGAGATTACTTCGTTAGACACAAACCGTGGAAGCCTGAATCTTCACAATCTTAGTCATAATTTTTTTTATTCGTATTCATTAACACATGAAGATTGATGCTTTTCAGTTTCCATAGACGTGTCTTACAAATGTCTTGTAACGTCAGTGTATGTGACCATTATTCCTTTTTCTAACGTCTTCCTGAATTAGATTACATGGGATTATCTTTTTTGATATATTTTTCTACTTTTAGAATTACTGTAAGTTCTTATCCTCCTTGTATCCATTAGTCGGACACCTGTGTGGTATCTATCTATTTATTTTTTTATTAATTCATACTACCGTCCCCCCCCCCGGAACCGCTTTCGCATTACTTCAGGGGGGTGCGGGCGTCCCTTACATACTAAACATTCATGCAACATGCACCCTAAACTTAACTAAGCAAATGCGGTCGCCCCAGTCGGGATTCGATCGCCCCAACGGAGCAACTGCATTTACTGTGACCTCGAGTAGGCTGAACGACTAAGGATCCATATTTACATTTAACTATAGACTAATCAGTCTCGCAACCTAATTTTAGTCTCCCTTTCCTGTCTTCCTTTTATCCTGCGAGCGGTTTGCAAGTAATACAACGTTAATTTAAAATAATACTTGATTAATTTGTGACGGTAGAGCATGTAACACGATTTAAAATTAATTTACGACCATCGTCAGTTTTCAAATTTATGAAAACCTCCACTCGTACCGCTTGACCAATACAGCTTCAACCCTGGTCGCGAATTGCGCACAAGCAACGTTTCTTAAGAGGGGACGGAACTAATTCTAAGTTGGAACTCCGCGCTGCAATATCGATACAGTCTGTGAAATTATAGTAATAGCCTGTTATTTTAACCATTGCATTTTAACTACAGCCACCGCACCCAAAGGAAGGTTCTATCGCCAAGTGTACTAGTCCTGTAATCTCGTTCTTTCAACTCATTTCAGCATGTTTAGTCTCGCTTCTTTGTTTACGTATTTCGCGGCTTCAATTCAGACGGTCCATCTGTAGCAAATGATTCTTCTCCATAGAATGGAACAAAATGTATATTACACGTTGTGTTCATTTTGTGATTTATGCTGGTTGCGTTCAGTGATGTAGCTGGTTTAGGTTGTCATTTCAATTTTCTTCCTCTAATTTGACTTTACTTTTACATCGGTTTCTTCAACATCAAATCGATACTGTGTTCCTTTTTCGAGACCTCCCCGCCAGAGAACAACTTGGCTTGTTCTAAAGTTATACACTTTTGCCAATAATTTCGAATGTCTGTCAGTAATTTAATTGTTAGATCTTCTTTTAATTCTTAATTCCTTTATAATTTGTGGTTTTGCCGTGCTTGTTAATATTGTATTCTTAATTCTGCTTCTTCTTCAACGCTTTATAATTCTGCTTCGGCCTTTATATATGCCTGGCCAAATAATTCAATCATTGTCACCGGTTTATGTGTTTTTACGTTATTAATAATTTTCAGTTTTTGTCCTTTACTGAACGTGAAACTTCAATGAAGATAATAAATCAGCAACCTTTGGAATTGGTAATGACGACTTGTCAGTGTCGTTTTTGTTTGAAGTTATTACTTACATATATTGTTTAGGACCGAGTAGTTAACTTTAGGGATGCCGAAGACACTTTAATTACATTTACCATATATGTACCATGTTTGCTAAAACTAGCATCCTGAATACTGAAAGCTATTCTGCTAACAAAATCTGATGCAAGTTCTGTTCTGGAGCCGGATCTGGACAACCCTTGATGGCACAAACTGGCATGCGTTCTTCTTTTTCTTCAGGTCCTATCGGTGACCAATACTAGCAACCACTTCACCATATCTCCCTCTATCTCTGGCAATATTAAATAACTCCTCAACTCCTAGGCCAGGCCAGTTTTTAAATTTATATACCACGCCATGGTTCTTCGTCCAATTATTCTTTTCCCCTCTATTCTGCCCATCATGATAAATTGCAACATTTGGTATTTGTTCCGCGCATTAAATGCCCGAAATGTTCTGCTCTATGTTGCTAGTTCCTGTTTTTTCCCCAGGATTCTAATAGCTATCAAACATTGTTTCTTAGTTATCTAACGGATAATTTGGTTTTGTTGACTTTAACTAAAATAATCGAAAGAGAAATGGAAAATGTGTTTCAACATTTTAAATTAACAGATGTGGGAAATATTGAAAACATTTCCGAAAAGTTTGTAAAATATGTAACTAGCTGGGCCATGGGCAAATTGGGAGGGCACTATTTTTTGACCAAGGAAGATATTCTTTGCAAACTTTCTGAACTCCTGCTGTCTCAATTTGAGGTAGATTTAAGTCGCGAAGAATTCGATTTTTATAACTGCCCCCAGAAACTGTTATGGAATGAGTTTCTGCAAAATAAAGCCATAACCGTTGTGGATTCTGCTGACGAGGCTATTAAGTTTCTAAAACTGTACATCGGAAGTGAAGTTAGGCCTTATTGCGAGAACAAACGGAAGTGGTGCGACCAATTTTCAACTAAGGAACAGAGTTTATTTCATGCCAACCTGAAGATAGCAATGTATAAAACTGTCGGAACCTTCGGAACAATTACTCCTTTAAGTATCTACAAATGTTTGTGGTTTGATGAACATCTGCCTTTATTGTTGAAAGTTCACACCTTAGAAGATTACAACACTATCTTGAAAATTCTGAAATTATGTAATTTTAGTTTGAAAGCTATTATCATAAATGCAACTAAATTGATATTACCTACAGAAGAGGTCGCCCCTATTTGCTTCAGTACCCTTTATGATTTAAGCGAAGAAAACAGGCGTAAAATGTTAAAATGTTCTGTTAAATTACAAGGAAGGTCATGTATTGCACTGAATGAAATAGTCGACGATTGCCTTGTTAAACATTTCAATTGCAACGCCATAATCGATATTTTGTTGGACAACTATAACATTGGAATTGAAAACGAACCTCTGTCGAAATATTTCATTAAGAGAAGTCTCCTTAGGGTATTTTTGCAAAAGGATGTTTTGGAACGAGTAACCGATGAAACTTTTCTGATTAAAATCGACAAAGAAACTGAAGATAGTTCTGTGAGAAACGCGCAAAATATGTTTATTTGGACGTACAAAACTAAAACTAACATTATTATTCTTGGTGAAACCGTTTCGACGCGAATTAATGAGTTAAAAACTGAAAAAGTACCGATTCACCGACTAGTTTTTCATGATGAAAACTTACTGGAATGGAAGGAATCTTTTGGAAGCACGAGCAATATTAAAAAATATCGGTTTATATATCGAGAGGAGTTCGAGAAGTACTTGCCCAAGAAAGGAGAACCACGTGAACATACAAATTGGTTGTATAGCGAATTAGAAGACAGTTTTGGAAATAAAAATGGCAATGGTCTGTTTAATAGAGTAAACCTTTTAAGTGCAAGTCCTGGCATGGGCAAATCTACAATATTAGATTACATCGCATCTAAGGCATCAACTAAACTGTGGGTGCTTAATGTCGACTTAATTGATCATAACGATTATTATAGAAAGGCAGAAGTGTTAGAAGCTGAGAACCACTTAAAATATTTTTACGAATCGAGTCTCAAAATCCACAATTGTGCCAATAAGGAATTATCGGATGCAATATTTCAAAAGTTCGTAAAGGACAAGAAAGTTCTAGTGCTGCTGGATGGGTTGGACGAGGTGCCTATTTCACGCAAAGACCAAGTTATGGAAATAACGCGCTGCCTGCAACAAGCAGGATTTCCTATTTGGTTAACGACACGACCGCATCTTACAACAGAGGCAGAAGAAAAATTTGTTACCATGTCAATTACTTTGAAGCCGTTTACCATTAAAGACCAGGAAAAGTTCTTGAAAAGCTATTTTGCACATGTCAACGATAAAATCAACGCAGAAAATCATCAAACGTTGATCGACGAGTTTGTTAAGAGATTGGTAGCAGCTAGTAGAGATAATTTAGGCGGCAGTTATGGTACATTTATGGGCATCCCCTTGCAAACGAAACTGCTAGCGGATGCCTTCAGTAATGAACTAAAACGTTCTCTTCAAGAGGGTACCGTTCAGTTTGAAAGTAATTTCGATTTGCTTCGATTATACGAAAAGTTTTTTGAAGCGAAAGATGTTATTCTTCGTAAGAAGCTGGGCGTAGCTGCCATTAACACCCAGGAACTATTTCGGAAACAGCGACAACTGTTTGCATTGAAGCTTTTATTTCCTAAACGGCTTCTGTTTAGACTTGACATAGAAGTAAAATTGAAGCAATTTTACAAAAATGATGAAGCTCACATACAGAATTTACAGCAAGATGGTCTCACGGTAATTAAACGAAATAAAACAGGCAGAAATTCAAAACTGCAAGTCAGTTTTGTACATCGAACATTTGCCGAATACACGGCGGCCTGTTGGTTGAAAAAGAAAGTTAATAGCAAATGTGACAATTCGAGGTGGACCGCGAATATTTTAATACAGACAGAGTTGCAATACTATCAGGGTAATAGACTATTGTTTAAGATGTTTGATTCCATGCTTGCAAGAGATTGTCCCATGCAAATGCTAATTATAAATGGTCGTATAAATGAAGCTGAAGAATTAGCAACATCAAATCCAGAAGCCGCAAGTGTAATTGATGATGGTGGACGGTCTTTTCTGCACACGTTAGCACTTTTGGGAGATTGTAAGTGGAAAAATTATTTTAGAGATCGTTTCGATAAAATAAATGTACGAGATAATTTTGGTTACAGCCCTTTGGATTATGCTATACTGAGTCATTCATATTGTGTTGCAAATGATCTATGTACAATATCAGAGGAACACAGTATCAGCATAAATATGTACGAGTTACTTAACGTTAAACCAGAGTTGAAAAGTCATATTTTCTCAAAACTATTATTTCCATTTATTATTTGCCAGCAGCTGTTAGATGAGCCCAATTCAATAAACCAGGACACCACCATTTCGGATTACTATTACCGATTATTTGAAAAGGATGATTATCACGGAGAAGATAAAACAATATCCGACTTACTTACAAGGATGGGCATCAGATCGACTGCTGAACCCTATTACTACTATGATGTGCAATTTGCAGTTGCATTTGGAACTCCAGATAATGTCTTAGATTTAATCACATCCCAACAACCTTTAGATAGGAAACGCAATTTTAATAACACTTGCACGCGACTTTGTTGCGCAGTCAAACATAATCGTTTAGAGATAGTAAAAATGTTACTGGCCAATGGAGAAAAAGTTAACAAACCATGTATGCGTAAAAAAGCTCACACCTCGCTTCACTGTGCTGCTGAAATGGGCTATACCGACATAACGAAAGAACTCTTATTATACCAAGCCGAATTGGATGCACTGGATGCAGAAGGTAACACTGCCTTAATTCTGGCACTTGAATATCAGCATGTTGATGTTGCAAAATTGCTATTAGCTAACGGCGCTAACGCAACCCTGAAGAATATTTCGAATCATTATCCTATATATTATGCAACTATAGGTGGTTGGGATGATATTATCCCTGACCTTAGTAAAGGGATTAATATTAACTACCATATCTTTGCAAATAATAATACACTTCTACATGTTGCTCTGTTACATGGACATATTACAACAGCCCAATGGTTACTTACTAATAGTGCAGACTGCAATCTAACAAACGTAAAAGGCGAACTACCTGTACATATTGCTGCTAAGGAAGGTTTGCACCAACTCTTACCTGAAATTTTATCTAAAACTATCGGTGATGGAGATATATCTTCAGTCAATGTAAAAATTAAAGACACTTGTGCTGTTCCTTTGCATTTGCCATCAATGCTTAATGAAAGAAAAAGTTTCTTACTCAGAGATGGTTTAGACACAAAACGATTTCTCTCAAACGAGAATACCAACTTCGAAGTTATAGATGTTCCTGGAAGTACACCGTTGCATTATTTATGTGGCAAATGCTCACTTGATATAGTAGACAGAAAAATGACTCTCGATATACTTGTAAAGGCAGGCGCTGAAATTAACACACAAAATTTAATTGATAAAACTCCTTTGCATCTCTTTATACAATATAATTCTATTAATATTGCTGAAGTTATCACTTTGCTTCTAGATTATGGAGCTGATGTGAACATTCAAGATGCTAAGGGAGACGCGGCACTCCACTTTTTGTTTCATAATAATAGAATTACTGCGAAAGAGAAAACAATCTCTGCCAACGTACTTATAAGCAAAAACGCCGACGTCAATTTAAAAAATTGCAGTGGTCAGACTCCTTTGCACCTCCTATTACAAAATATTACACAAAATTCAAATAAAGAAATAATAAAAGATCTTGCCTCGATGGTTCTAGACAATGGAGCTAGTGTCAACATTCGAGATGCTAAAGGCAATGCTGCACTTCATCATTTACTTGGCAATAATGCAGTTTCCACAAAACAAACAGAAGAAATTGTCAATGCACTCTTACTAAAAGACGCCGACGTCAATTTAAAAAATTGTAATGGCCAGACTCCTCTACATTTCCTAGTACAAAATAATTTTGAAGATCTTGCTATTATTGTTGGTATTCTGCTAGACCATGGAGCTGATGTCAACAGTAGAGATGCGAAAGGAAACGCTGCTCTCCATTATTTATTATCCAATTTCAAAATTAAAATAGGAGATAGAAAAGCCGTTGCTAGCTTAATATTAATTAAAGGTCCCGATTTAAGTTTGAAAAATAAAAATGGCCAAACTCCTTTACACCTTTTGATGCAAAATAGTGCCAAAGGTTTGGATGCCATTTCTAGTATTCTTTTAAATAATGGAGCTGATCTCAACACTCAAGATGCTAACGAAGACACCCCACTGCATTATTTGTTTCAAAATAAGAAAATGAATCCAGAAATTAGAATAGATATTAGCACCGTACTTATAAATGAAGGCATCGATCTCAACTTAAAAAATAAAAACCACCAAACTCCTTTACATCTCTTCGTGCACAACAATTCCAAATATCTCTCTAAAGTTGTGTGTTTTCTTATAGATAATGGAGCCGGTGTTAACGTACGGGACATATCTGGTAACGCTGCACTGCATCATTTATATCTTAATGAGGAAGTTGAGACGGAAGACAGCAAAAATGCCGCCACCATACTTATAAATAGGAACGCCGATATCAACTTAAAAAATAAAAATCACCAAAACCCTTTACATATTTTCATACAAAGCAATAGGAAAATTCTTTCTGACATCGTGAGGTTTCTTTTAGATAATGCAGCTAGTGTCAACGCACAGGACATTTACGGAAACACTGCTTTTCATTATTTATTTCTCAATCGCGGAGTTGGTGCAAAAGACAGACAAAAAACTGCCTCTTTGCTTTTAAATAAACATGCCAATATTAATCTGAAAAATAAAAATGGCAAAGCACCCTTACGTTTATTTATGGAGAGTATTCTTAGAAAACTTTCTGAATGCACCGCTTTACTTGTAAACTGTCAAGCTGATATCAACACTCAAGACGACCTTGGAAGCACTGCGCTGCACGATTTATGTTCATTTCATGCGTTTTATACACTTGATAGAATACCTGCCATAGAGTTTCTTTTGAATAACGGTGCCGATGTCGACATAAAAGACAAAAAAGGTAGAACACCTTTACACATTTACTTACATCAGTTAAATGTGGAAATTAATACAAGAGATCTCACAGAAATTGTCCCTCTGCTTCTCAATGCACATGCCGATGTCAACATTCAAGACAATAATGGAAACACTGCTCTGCACTACTTGTGTTACAACAACGAAGCAGAAGGAAATGTCAGACAAAATGCCGTCACGTTACTTTTGGCTAAAAATGCTAATGTCAACTTAACAAATAATAATGACGAAACTGTTTTTCATTTCTTGTTGCAACGTTTACCTTCACAAGATAATTCCCAGAACCATTTCGAAATTCTTCGTATTCTGCTTACCAAAGGGACTCAAATCGACATACAAGACAACGATGGCAACACTGCCCTGCATTATTTATGCAAAGAATGGTCACTTGAGACAGAAGACAGAAAGACTGTTGCCGAGATACTTTTGAATAAATTGACTGATATCAACGTAAAAAATAATTTAGGAGCAACTGCTTTGCATTATTATATACTTTTCCTATTCAAGAACACCAATTCAAGAGATCTTTCAGAAATTGTTTCCCTTTTTCTAGAAAAGGGGGCCGATGTTAACATGCAAGATAAACATGGAAATACTGCACTGCATTGTTTATGCGATGATAAAAAAATTGAGGAAGATGTTAGGACCACTGCGGTTAAGTTACTTTTAAATAAACATGCCAGGGTTGATATAAAAAACAGTGAAGGAATAAGTGTTGCAGATCATGCTAAATATGTAGAAATAGCTTCATTACTTAATTGAACGGAAAGGTAAAGCACAAAATGCTGATTCTGTGGTTTCAGGCGATAACGTCTTTCGTTTGTTCAATTTTTATTCAAAATTGAATTGTTATAATAATTTTTTAAAAATATATAATTGTTACCTGTGTATATTACTATATCCAAGTTCTGTACCTGTACAGTTTACTTTTTGTTAGTCTTTAATTTTCATGGTAGATGTCGTTCCAACCACTTTACTTTGGTTCTTATCACGGCGTCATTATTTAACATGGCAAACACGTTCCCTTTCTGACTGTGTATTCCATTTTAATGCGATCCCAAATGTTTGGGTTTCTCAATTTTAAATTTAAAATGTTACTTACTATCATGGTTTGATTTATGTTATAATAATATTATTTCAGCGTTGCCGTGAGATGTTCAATTCCTTAATTATGAAGTGTCACATTTAGTTTTTTCATGGTTGTTTATACTTAAATAAGTTTTCCTACAATACTTTAATATTTTGTAATTTTAATGTTTTCTCATTCTAGATAAGTTTATTTTGCTTTTTCTGAACATGTGAAATATTTTTGTATGCTTATTTTAGTCTGAAGATGAACCCAAGTGGGTTCGAAAACGTTAACACCATTTTATACCTTTGACAACATTAAATCTATTTTGTGAGATTTGACTGTGGTTTTATTCAACGACTTATCTACCTTATCCTATTATGAGGCCTATGGACATCAACGAGTTTATATATATATATATATATATATTATTGTTGTGTTTCTGTAAGCCATGAGGATTTTGTTTATTTTTCGTGAATATCAACAACGGTCTTGTTGATATTTTGATTGTTACACAAATCAACAGCAAGAGTTAATACATTGCATATATTTCCTTTATATACTTTCATGTTAATATACGGATTCAGGTTCATACAGTTACAATTACTATTGTTGCCAGAATGTAGTGTTTACATAAAAATATATGTACATATTACATCTGAAACGAATGTAATAATACAAAAACTGTCGGAACGCATCTCCAACTCAATAATATGCAGGCTGTTAATTAGAAATTAGTAAAAGCCGTTCATTTTGGAAAGAATTTTAATAAGTGCAGTGAACGATAAGGAGGAATGAAGAGGAAGTTATGGGTCAATGACAAATAAAATTGCGTGTACCAGCTTTATTATCTTCAAAATGAGTAGGGATATTGTAATATAAAGCATATTGCTGTGTTATAACATGCTCTAATTGTGATATCTTATCCTATTGCTAAATTTAATAACTCTATATTAATTTACCCTAAAAGAAAATGAGTTGTTTAACCACATATAAAGCAAATCCGGTGTAATTTTGTATATTTCCGATCATTGGGTTGGCTTCGCAAACACTGTAACTTGAATCCTAGGTACCAAAGCTGGTTGTTTTGGTTTATATTCATCTTCAGAGAGGCACAGAGGGAACTTTTCAACCTTATTTGTGCATTCTTGAGCTGTAATGTAACAAATATTAATAAAAATGTAATCATTTTGACAGCTTCGTACTAAAGTGTAAATTTGTGAATTTAATACTTTTCTTTTGTGAAAAATATGTTTGTAGTAATGTTCTTATGTATGTGAGGAAGCTTTATGTTAAAATGATTAACATTGGAGTTGTTTTTAATAATTTATTTATAATTTAATATAATAATAGTTGTCAATTTCCAAATGCATTATCAAAAATATCCCGAGTGATATATCGAAATGTGTGTAATTTTGTGAGTAACGCAGTAGTAATTTTCTTTTTGTTGTAATGTTATTTGTTGCTAGATACTTGTAATTAATTCAGTTAATTTAATGCTTTGTTCTCATTGGTGGAGCATAAGAATGTGTTTGTTTGAAAGTGGCTGCTAGGCAACGCTGTCAAGATCGAAGGATTTTGTCTTAAAAAACAAGTCAGTTGCTATAAAATCTTGGAGCGAAAAGTATTAATTTTGTGTATTTATTTAAGTATTACAATAATACAACATTGTGTTAATGTTTAATAACATTCAGAAAGTGTTTTCATCTTACTTACGGTCGCAAATTTCTGAAAATTACCGAAAAATTTCAATTTCATTGTAAAATTGAAAGTTGGCGTCGGTTTTTTTTTTCATTTGTTTATTCGAAATTCGTCTGTTTATAGGCTGGTCTTCAATTTGACTTGTCAACTTGGCACAAACGTCAATGTCACTTGTTGAAAACTTGGAATATATGAGAAATAATAAATAATAACAATATTAACATTAATTAAATAAAATAAATAAAAAAGTGCTGCGGAAGTAGATATTATTAAAATAAAATTAATAAAAAAAGAAGAAACTCCAATACGTAATTTACCTCAAGTTAATTGTAGGTTAAATTTTACAAACAATAATGCAAGTTATTACCAGTGATTCTTCGGATATTTACAAATAAGGAAGCAAAATAAAATTAATATGCTTATGTGTCGCTAAGATTTGGATTTATCAAAGAACATTGCACTTCACTAATTGGTTTAACAAGTTCAAGGACCACGAATTCGCAGTCTTCGTTCGTGTAATTCGTCACGCGCTGGACCGTTCGCACCGAATCTGGCAGATTTCAAAATTCAAGATTCAGGATTGGATTTCACCACGGTTGCGGTAACACAAGCAATTTTAAAATTAAATAGATGGGTTTTTCTTTTAGAAAAACAAACATTTAAAAGAAGAAATAGAATAATACCTGGTATTTTATTATCTTTATTTTGAGTATGGAATTTGAATGTCATTTTGTGTCATTTAAGGCTGATCTAACCAAGTGCAGATTTCAAATCTGCCCCTTTCTTTTGGCTATAACGCAACCAACACTACAGCTTGTTTTACTTCCATATTGCAGGGGTTGAACTGTCTACCTGTTTTCGTACCCTTATTTTACAACTTCAAAGAACAATAAATCAACGTGGGCAATAAACAAATAGTAAACGTGCCTTGTGGTAGATATAATAATGTTTTTTCACTACTAGTAAGTTGGCGTAGCATTTTGACACATATTAGAATGCCGTGAAATTCAATTTCTCTACCTTGGCGCAGTGACAGGTAAATAATTTTTTCTTCAAACGTCAGTAAATCTGTCATTTTTCGACTGTGTAGGCGACCGTAAAGTTTCATTTTTTCTCCGCCGGAGCTTTAGTTTTCACTTTCCCGCCAGCGGAGGGAAAAGTGTTATCATAGCAACATAGATAGAAACAAGAAAACAAGCGTCTACAACTCAAGATTTATTAAACTAAAAACAAAACTAAAACTTTTATTTATCATTCAAATGAATATTGAATGTACAATGCAACCGGAGACGCAATAATTGTAAAAAATAAATTAATATTGTTGACAGTGTCCACTGACAGCTTTATGTTAC
>JABXWE010104389.1:0-13299 GCA_014611495.1 Limonius californicus | reverse complement strand
TAAATCTGTCATTTTTCGACTGTGTAGGCGACCGTAAAGTTTCATTTTTCCTCCGCCGGAGCTTTAGTTTTCACTTTCCCGCCAGCGGAGGGAAAAGTGTTATCATAGCAACATAGATAGAAACAAGAAAACAAGCGTCTACAACTCAAGATTTATTAAACTAAAAACAAAACTAAAACTTTTATTTATCATTCAAATGAATATTGAATGTACAATGCAACCGGAGACGCAATAATTGTAAAAAAATAAATTAATATTGTTGACAGTGTCCACTGACAGCTTTATGTTACATTACTATAGCAACAACCTGTGCCTACTCACCGACACCGGTCTAAACCGCCTTGCGAACCCAATTATGTTTAAAAATTATTACTATCAAAAAGAGACGTTTTTGCATTAATTTGTCGACATTTGAAGAAAAAGCAGCATATTTTATTTGGAGGAAAAGTTACTTTTCATGACTTGCTCTCTATTACCAGCCTCACTCCGTTCGGCTGTTAAACACGAGCGCGTCATGAAAAGTATCACTTTTCCTCCATATAAAATAATATACTATTCTATAGTTCAGTATGTAAATAAAAAATTTCGGAATATCTTTCTAGCTCTATACGTTACAATATTGCAGATTTATTAAATTTATTTTAATAGTATGCATCTTATTCAAAACGTGATTTACATCTATCAATATTCTATTATATCGAATCGATAACACACTGGCAAATACTTTAGAGGGAGTTTGCGAGAGCTTTGTAGTTTAAGTATTTTTCATTTTTAAACTGTTTTCCTGCTTTTAAACCCATTTTGCCGTAGTATTCTTTAATCAGTTCTAAATTTCATTATCCAATGTTATTTCTAATCCAAAAATGTCCATTTTTCTAATACAAAAGAATCAAAAGAAAAATATTTTAGTTGGCAATTGTAAAAAACATCATATAACCAAATCGTAGAATTTATTTTCCTGCCATTCTTATAATTTTATACAAAGTGCCCCAACTAAAATAGTTTGCCCTGAATAACTTTGTGTGTGTGTGTGTGTGTGTGTGTGAGAGAGAGAGAGAGAAAAAAAAAAGAAGGAAGTGGCCAGTCAGGTTACCTGACCTTATCCCACTAGATTTCTTTCTGTCGGACCATCTAAAAACTGTCGTGTATTAACACCAGAAATTTTTAATAATGTACGAAATATCGTTGAAAATCGATTGTACTATTTTATGGAAGTACTTTGAACAATTAATAAAATAACTTGGACACTTTTTAAAAAATTTTTTATTTAATACTTCTCATCTAATACTTTAAAATGCCGTTTCTAAAAATCGCATGGTCAGAATTGCAAAAAAATTTCAAATTGTGTAAAGAAAATAAAAACCTTTTAAATGAACTATCACTCGATATTCCTCGTCATTTAAAATTTTAGGTTTGTGATGGAGGGGGCTACGAAAACGAAGTAGAGTAGATGACTTACATGGTAAAAGATGTCCCCCTGCAAACTATTGTTGAACTGTCTTGCCGATTTTTTCAATTTTGATATTCAGGGCAGACTGTTTTAAGTGGGACAACCTGCGTGTGAGTAATGTTTTTGGCTGTTTATTGTAAAAAGCAATTTGTGTTTTTCTTGAATCGTCATAATTGTTTTGCTTGCACAACACATGCATCACACTAAGGATTTTAAAACACTGGGGCTATTTAATTGATAATATTTCATGTTTATTTTCGACTTTGGGTGTTTTTAAGGCTTATTTCTATATAATGATATTGTTTAGCTTTTTTGCTTAAAAATCTGCGATCTTGACACAACAATTTAAGTTCAAAATTTTCTAAAATTTACGTATTACTGATTTTTCTTAAACGATACTTTATACTAGCAACGACGTATTCCAATTAAATAGTTAATGTGGATGTACAAAGTTGTAAAGTATCCTATATAACAAATTGAAAAAATAAAAAGTAGTTACTGGTATAGTACCAAAATTGCTAATATAGAACATAAAAATCAACAAAAATAAATTTTAAAAAATTCACACGGTAATGCGAATGTTCAATACCTTATACGTTTAACACTACTTTCATAGTTATGAAAATTGATGGGAGTAGCGAATTTCAAGAACACTTCAAGTACAACCACAAGTTTTCTTCTAAGTTCACAGCAGATTTTTGTCGACCACACCTATTTTAAGTTAGTAGGCGGAAATGAAAGCAGTACTTTAACTAAAGCATCTATGTATATGGATTTGCATTTATTTGGTCATCATGTTCTACATCTACATAGTAGTTTTGAACATTTAAACTCATAAAACCATAGCAGCTTTAGAAGGATATTGTTGGATTTTCCCACACTTTAACCGTCTGTGTTCCATACCCTATTTACCATAAGGTTAAAATTCTACTATTTATATCAGACGTGAATCACTAATTTTCAATACCCGTAGGAATATAAGAAACAGCAAGATATTTCGAACAAATATTGGGAAAACTTGCATTATAAAGTTCGTACCCTTAGAAAAATAAACCGAAATTAATAGATGTTTAAATATTTAACATATAATTTTACTACATTGAACGCCGCATAATTTTACTAGTTCAACTTCCGAAGGGTGTAACTCCGTAACAAATCATTTGCAGAAGGTCAATTTTTTTCTACGTTTAATGACCCAGTAGATATGTAAATGTTGTAGCCAATAACACGTTACATCATAATTTTTATTACTGAAAATACATATGGCAAATTTTAATTTAAGTCGATTCTTTTTTAACGTACTGCTATAGCCCTTAAATACTCAAGTGGGTGGTAAATCGTATCGCCCTGTATCTATAAAGACAAGGTTTAAAATAAAAATATTTTTATAAAATCCTATCTTCTAACTGTTTAATCTTAATCCCGTAAGTTAATTATACACAGATTTTAAAAAAATTAATTTGTCGGAAAGGCCGTTGACACATCCTAAGCTTCATTAAAATTCAAGATTTTTTAAATTCGCAGGTGTTAGTAAAATTCTTTCTTTCCGTCTTTCTGTCAAATGCCAATTTAAAGTTGTTACGTATTAAAATTTATGTTTAAGAGACGTTCATTCTAAAACCAATGCCTCACAGCCAAAAAAATTCTCGTTTTAGCGGAGCTAGGGGTCAATAAAACCAAATCGGAAACTTTGTTGCCAAATACATGAACATTATAAATGGCTGTAAACTGAGATTCATCTCAGCGAAATTATACATTCGGCTATTTAATAAAAAAAAGGTTAAAAGTTGTAGAGGTGATATAGCACAAGGCACAAGCTCATCTTTTTTCCCAATTGATTAATATACCGACACCTTGGCCTTGACCGTGGTGGTCAACGTTCGGCGAATAAACTTTGCATGAACACCCATTAAAGAAGATTCTCAGCAAAATAATTGATGACTCATACGTACCATTAACAAATTCACTAAAGATAATATTTATAAACTCATATGGTACCTAAAATCTTACCATTCCATAATGTAAAATTCACGTTCTCCTGCTCTGTATATACTAGTCAGGCATTATTTAACTAGGGTAATTGCATACGGATTGATTGAAGTTGGTATATTAGTCCGTAGATACCATGAAAATGATGTATTCTTTTCAAAATCAGCAGCAATCAAAGTAAACAGCGAAACGAAATTTTTCATTCGTTTTCAGTTTTTAAATCTTATTACTTACATAGACTAAGCCGTAGCTGCGGTAATTTAGTTTACAAACATATTAGTTTATGTCTATATGACCATTCGAAATGAAATTGTAGGGATGAAATAAATATACTTCTATTTTTTCAAACATCATTGTCATATTTTAAGTGTAAATATCCAAACTACAAATTATTTAGTGCAGAGGTATTTATTACAAATATAGACCATACTTCTTCACTTCTCATTTTCATCTCATTAGTTTTCAGTTTTACGGTAACAATACCACTGTAAAACCTCAAAAACTGATTTATCTGACAAGAACGGCTTTAGTGAGTATTAGTCCCCCAAAAAATGTTAATAAACTTTTACATCGTCCAATAAAAAAATCCCAGGCAAACCAGACGCAAGAAGAATGTGAATATACTGTGCGTACGTAATGCAACGTTACGTCAACTGTATTAGACAATGTTTCTACACACAATCACAAAATTAAGTAAAATATCTATAGTAGGGACAACGAACCAGTTTATGCACGTCATCAATACACTTTTGCAGGGCCGTTGAATGCTAACCCCAAATAAATAAAAATAAGATTTTGTTTTTATAAATAATTCGTCGAAAAGAATTATTTGTGGATAAACTTAAAAAATAAAACCATATATTTAATGAATTTGCTAATATTTTGGAGTTATATCGATCTATAACGAACAAATTGATTTTTATTGTCAAATTTTCCGCTCTTCGGTTGGTATGACATTGTACTTTGTTTACATATAGTTTTTATTTCTAATCTAACTTATATTGTTACACGTGGTTGTTAGTTGCGATTTTTCATTGTTATTTAGAACTTATTTGTTGTGTTTACGTGTGTTATACGTTGGGAATAATGCCGAAAGCTTTGTGCAAGCAGTCGAAACAGCTTATAGCCTCTCTAATAAGCTATTTTGAGCAAAAACGCGACAATGGATGGCCTTTGATTCCTGTAACTGCTGTACAAGAGGTATTTTACATTTTGAAATCAATGTATTATTATTGTATTATTACATTATAGTGTTTTATTTATTATAGAGAGTTGCAAATGCCTTGCAATTAAGTTTACCAACCATTAGTTCGGTTTCACAGACTGTAAAATCAAACGAACTTATCAAAATCCCAAAGCGGAAAAAACCAAGAACGAAGCCCGTAGTGAGCATTGACCATTTCGATCAAGTAGCCATAAGAAATGTGGTTTATGAAATGTACCAAAACAGTAAATGAATCATTTACTCTCTTTTGCTGAACCTTACAAGTCAGAATACTTTTTTCTTAGAACAACATATTACTCGGACGTCTCTATTGCGAGTTTTGAAGGAAAGAGATGGTATCAAGGGAGGAATATCTTCATTAGGAAAGGTCCTGAAAGTTGTAGGATTCCGCGACAAAAGGATGATCCGCGCAGAGGGTTCATGGAGTTGGATCACATTGCTTTCCGCAGAGTGGTGTTTTTAACGAAGTACATTAGAAATCTACGACAGGAAAAACCGTCACAATTTGTATACTTAGATGAGACTTGGATTTTTGAAAATGGCACTGTTTGTAGATCATGGTAAGATGATAGTAAAAAAGGCGTTAATAAAATAATACTGTAATACTGTTTGGTGGGTTACATACTGTTTGGTGGGTTGCATACCATTCTGGTTTATTTAAGTCGTTTCTAAACCTAGCATAAACGGAATAAATATGTGACATCATGACATGTTGATGACCTGCATAAACTGGCTCGTTGTCTTTACTATACCTATAAGGTTTATTTAAAAAAGCACTTTGTGGAAGAACATTTTCAACTTATAACCAAGACTTTGGAATACAAATTATTATTATTATAACTCGCTGTGTGTGGTTTGACCAAACGCCTTGCTTTATTATCTTAGTTGTTCGCCTAACGTTAAAATAAAAAATAATTGTAATTTATGTCACTGTCTTTCCTCCCAGACATATACAACGTTTTAATTTTAGCTTAATAATCATGATTATGTATAGTATACTGATACCAAAAAACAAAATTAACTAAACCTACCAAAGTTTAAAATGAAAAAATAGAAAAGTCACTTCATAAACAAATGTTTGATGAATTGATCAATGCCAGGTAGATAAAAATCGTTGGAAGTGTAAATCAAAATTGAAATTACCATATTATTTATGTATTTTGTTCTTCGCAAATTTCTTGGGATAACTCACATCGTAAATAGTGACGTAATGGGGATATTTTTCTACAAAAATATTGCATTTATATGCTAAAATAACGTCATAATTAATGAAACGAAAATGATGGGTACACTACAAGATGACACGCTCGTAAATAATAAAATTATACAGAAAAAATGAAAAGTAAGGAGACACCGATTTTCTACCATTACTATTTATTTGAGCAAAAAACATCTATAAGGAAATGCACATTCTTCCACTGACTCATAAACAATTATTCCTATTTTTTCATTACTTTTGACGTGCAAATTATTTAAATCTTGATTCATAACAGTCTTTCAATCATTTGGTAGAGTATTTTCTTTTCTTTAGTATGCTTCAAAAATATTATGCGAAAGCATCAAAATATTTTACTGAAAATCCAGCACAGGTTCTTGTTTACAATTAATCAATTTTGAACAGTCTGGTTGCTAATATGGTCAACGAATTTTTAAATTTTGTGTTAGTATTAATAATGTTATTAATGGCGTACAGTTTGAACACTGGAATATAGTTTACTTACAGAGTTAACTTATATTTAATTTCATTTTTATTTGTTTAAAGTCGAAACCTTGGTGACCACAGATTTTATTGTACGTTACAAGTCCGGCAAGTGATTTATTACGGTACGAGTTAGATGTTTATGAACGAGGCGACGAAGGATACGTTCCTATGTGACTTTGATTATTTAACAGAAACAAGAGTTACTAAGGTAACAGTGTAAATAAAGGTAGACGTAATGCTTTGTAAAAAAATATGAAAAATAATATCTGCTGGAAAATGGCTAGTTAATCAAGTGAAATTTCTCAGAAAAGCGCAGGAGCTGTGGGGAAACTTATTCCTGTCAAGTTTTCGCAAAGGTATGAGAAGGAATATGCGTTACTTTGTGAGTGGCCAAGAAATATGAGGTCAAAACGAGTGTTAATGAAAACGTGATGTTGGCTTACTTTTGGATTTGGTAGATAAGTTTCTTTTTTAAGAATTTTCCTTTGAACTGATATCATTTTACCTTTCAGTTGAAAACATTTAATAGATCATCATTATGGTCTAAGTACCCGACCGACGGTTAAATCAATCGTGATCGTTAATGAGAATGTCGACATTTCACGTCTTCCTAAGTTGTTAGCTTTTTTAAAGAAGCAAAATGTAAGCCACCGTCCAAATCAATCGAAGGTGCTGACTAGGGATGAAAGATTCATGAGAGGGGCACCTATGAAGGAGTATTTACTAGTAAAACTAATCGCTTTGCTAGGAATTTTTGGAGGATGTCGAAGAGAAGAAATTTATAATTTAACCGTAGATGATGTGAAGGATACTGGGTCTCAGTTAGGGGTTCGTATTAATCAAACAAAAACACATGATAGACGGGTGTTTACCTACTGTGATTAACAGCGATGAGATGCAATACTTAGATGTTTTCAGAAAATATTACAATTTGCGACCAAAAAACCTTCCTGAAAACGCACTTTTGGTAGGCTATAGACAAGGTAAATGTTTAAGCCAAAGAGTTGGTATACATACTGTTGGGGGAGCACCTAGAAAAATTGCTGAATTTCTCAATTTTGAATATCCCCAAAAGTATACAGGCCATTGCTTCAGAAGAACTTCGTCAACGTTGTTGGCCAACGCTAGGGCTGATATCGATGTATTAAAACGGCATGGAGGATAGAACAGTTCAAAAGTTGCTGAAAAATATGTTGAAGAATCTGTTGAAGACAAAAAGAAGATAGCAGTGATAATACAAGGGGGTGAAACTTTTGTGGAGGTGTTGCACCAAAATCAATCATCTTCCGCCATAGTTAGTAATAAAGATGTGCCTTCTTCTATAAACGTTTCCGATAACAGCAGTTGTACCTTTACTATTAATATTCACAAAACATTAAACTAACTGTAAATTTAATTTTTGATGTTTTTTTTTTATTTTTTATAAAGTATAAGAATTTAAAACAGGTGTTTCATTTTGTGGGAGAATTGCATGAATCAGTCCGGTAAAGTAACATTACAGTACCTGGTACCGTAAAGCGTCATTTCCCAGAATCAAATTAGTACCGTAAAGTCTACTTTAGGTTAAAGTATGAAATAAAATAATTTACGTATCGCCGTAACAAAATATAATTGAATAAAAATATATTTCTAGTTCAGTATGTAAATAAAAAATTTCTGAATAACTTTCTAGCTCTGTACGTTACACTCTCGCAGATTTAATAAATTTATTTTAATAATTTAATAATTATATAAAATATCTACCTATAAGGTTTATTTAAAAAAACACTCCCTTATTCTACAGTAAACCCTTCTATTTGCATTTTTCTCTTTTTTCTCCCACACACCTTCAGCAATCTGTTTAGTATACTATACCTTGGACGTACATAACACCATAATTAAAATTCAGAATGTTAAGTCGGGAGATTAAGGTAGTTAGCAACACAAACTTTAACTTTTTCAGTTATCGATCACAACATTAAGGACACCGTCCAAGACATGAAAATAATAGCACAGATTCATATTAGGTACCCCACGATGTGAGGTCACTACTTCATGTACGTAATCTTTAAACCAAATATAATTAAATATTCTAATAAAGTTATGCCCTAAAGTAAATAGTTTTCAAAATACAGAATGTTAAATTATTATTTATTAAATAACTACAATTTCAGGAAGGCCAATATTTATTTTTATTTTAGTTTAAATTCACTACAAAGATGGTTCAAAATGGCCACCGTTGCTCTCAAGGTAGATTCTGGCTCTTCCTAGGAGAGATCTGGTTGCACTACGTAACATATCATTGTTATTCCGAATTAGTTCTGCTGCCTCAAAAATGCGCCTTCCAAGATCTTCAACATCTCTGATGGTGTTTGGTTTACCATATCTTTCATATGACCCCACAAATAATAATCTAAACAAGTTAAGTCCGGAGATCTTGGGGGGCCATAGATGCTGTTTCCCTCTAAAAATTACATGTCCTTCAAACCGTTGATTCAGAAATTGTCTTACACGTAACGCAAAGTGCGCAGGGGCACCGTCGTGCTGGTACCACGTACTATGTCTGATCGCCAGAAGGACATCATCTAACAATCTCTCAAATGATCTACTAGAAAAGTTACATATCTGTCGGCGGTTAAATGGTTCTCAAAAACAATTGGACCAATGAGCATGTTATCAATAATTCCACACCAGATATTCACTAAAAACCTATGTTGATAATTTGACATTGTGATTTCGTGTGGATTCTTCAAATCCCAAGAGTGGCTCTTCTTTCTGTTTATTAATCCATTGCTTGTAAATGTTGGCTCATCCGTGAATAAAATACTATTACGTAGGTTTCATTGTCTAGTAGTTACTGTATTGGACACTAAGTCGACGGTTTCGGGAAAGTTCCGTGTTACGTAGGTGGTTGTGTACTCGTCGGTCCGATAGTCGCCGATTTGGAAATCTCAACCCAGCAACTGTTATTGAGTTTCCATCACAAAAACCGTACATGGTACAATGGATATCGGCGTACTCTCGCGTTGTGAAAGTAAACATTATCAACACTGTTAATAAGGGCAAGCAGAGAAATCAACTTTACTGTGCTTTACTGTTTGACATATAAGTAAATAATATTATTTACAAAAAAACATAGACAGTTTGTATCAAATACCACTTAATATCATTTGTTGTTTCGGCTGCTTAAGTATTTAACTAAAACAGGCCATAAATTCTTTAATAGTCGATTTAGAGAAAATGGCCACTCTTTAGTTTCGACTTCTTTTCACCTCTCCTACACGCAGGTGAAGTAGTGACCTCACGTCATGGGACACCCTGTACATAAACTTTGTTCAAAAATGTGTCATGTAGAATTTTTATACATAATTGCATAAAAAATTCTACATGCTAGAATTACATTTGTATCGCAGTATCTAAACTTCTTTTCACATGTTTTGGTATATCGGAGCTGTCCCATATGGAGGTCGTGTAGCATACAAACTCTTTATCTTCTTCGTATTGTTTCTATTGTTTTTTTCATTCATTCGTACTCCCCCCCCCGAACCGCTTTCAGGGGGGCGTGTTTTTATTTTAAGAATCTTTCTTCAAACATAAAAATAAATAAATAAAATCTGCGTTTTTAGTTTGCATAGATGGAAATAGAAAGAGGACCTAGAGGTCCTAGAGGTCCTCAGGTGCCTAAAACGTACGCCGACCTGCCAAGCATAATATTATTCACTACACAGAGAATGTTACAAAACTAAGAGATTGTTTTTATTCTTGTATTAAATATACTACGTTGTCTGTAATGAAAAGCTAATACATAAATACTTTGTAGAAAATAACCGAATGTATAGATTCTTAACAGTAGGCAGATTAAACCCCCCTAGTGGATTCATGATATCAATACAATAAATAACATTACATGGACATTAAAAATGGACGTTAAAAAACGGTTTGTGAAAAAGTTGAAGCATTTTCTACATTTCAGAAAGGTACAAATCATAGATAAATCTGTAACGAATCATTTTCCAATGCACACATATTCATTTTACTTAAATTTGATCCTTTTCAGGTTATCATGTTGTGCTAAAACTTTCATACTAACTCGATTATTCATTAAATTTTTATATGTCTTATATACACATACGGAATAAAAGTTTAGTAATAATAAATGTTTCAACTGAAGATATTCTTATTATTGGAGTCAGGAAAATAATTGCTCGTTTAGGCAAGTCAATTATTAATTACAATTTTTCGTTAGTAAATCGTGTTAAATCCTAAAGGAAGGATACTTGCACGAGTTTTCTATCAGAGCACTATAATTTCCGAAAGGTATTTAAATTTCGGTTCTAGGAAATTGAAAATGTATTGGACTATTTGTTCTTGAGCTTGAAAATAAAAATCACCTACTGCTCAGGTTATGACATAATGATCTGTTCGATGAATTACAGAATAGGCTGATATCTAATGGCAGTCCAAGCTATGGCCAATTAGATCTCCATATCTTGCACGTGTAGGTGTTTACTTTTCAGGGTAATAATCATGTTTACTTTAAATTTAATTGGTTTCAAATTAATATGTTAAGTACATCAATGAGATGGACTGAAAAGCAAGTAATACTTGTAAGGATTCGGATTCGCTAACCCTCAAAATTCTTATTCACAAAATATTTGTAGGAGATTCGGTATTCTCTGGCTAGGACTATTAAAAACACCTTGTATTCTCTTCACGGTTCATATAATAATTCCGCCTATAAAAACTAGAAAATACATAATTATGTCGTTCTAGCAAATAAAGTTCAAAAGTTTAGTGCAACTAATTTTAAATGTATGAACGAAAAAATGTTCTTGTGAGTAGGTCACGCTTCAGAAGGTTGTACCTCCGTAAAAAGTGTTTTTTTAAAGTCATGCTTAAATTTTCAATCACCTCTAAGAACGCTTATTTTCCAAACTGATTTCTAAATCAATACAGCAATAGTTAAATTATCCAAGTTTAAATCTTCAAGATCTATCAAAAGCTACTTCTAAAATATATCTAATAAGGTTTTCCCAATATGTATCATACTTTTATGCTTTTAAATGCTTATTACCCTGCAAAAGTACAAACTAACTAAACTTGCAAATAAAGACTTATACCAATTTCACTGCAGGATAGAAAAACAATTCACAATGATATTAATTATTTTCCAAACGTTTGGTTTGGAGCCTCTTCCTCTCTGTATAGCTTCTCACGTTTTTAGAACTCCCTTCATCGTTAAATCTGTGTGTAGTTTTAATTAACACGCTTTGAAAGTGACGAGACGCCTTCAAAAGCGCCGCATCATTGAATAGAACTTGAAGCACATAGTTACTCAATCGTATTCCCTATCTATTTTATGAGGATACTTTGCAAAACCGATAGACGAAACCACTTGTGCTTTTTTTTACATTTGAGTCGTAACATTAATTGAACACATAAACGTTGTTAACGTAAAATATCATGTAACATGTTACTACGGTATAAAACTGTCTTGTTTGACAATTTAAAATATTTTCGGATTAAACGTTTTAGGTCTAATCTCTTGGGTAATAAATTAGGTAACATCTACCAGTACAGGTTTCGTTAAACAATTTATTGGGTTAATCTTTTTAATCTGCTGATACCTGTAAATTAAAATGCAAAAAAAGGAAACGGTGTAAAGTGTTAGACTTCTAAGCAGGTAAAATGGCGTTTCCTTGTTAGTTTCAGATTAAGGATTAATATTTGCCGTAAAAAGGTCATGTGCCCAAGACTTTTATCTAAATATTATGAAATTGCTAAACACAGATATTATAATTTACCTTTTGAGTAAAATTTTAATAAAAATTTCGATTTTGGGCAAAGTTTTTGTTTTGTTTTGTTGAGAATTATCAGAATATTAAAACTTTCATTATAAAATTTTGAAAGAAAAACCTTTTTATCGTAGTAAATTTTTTAATATTTTACCAAGGCTTTTTTTAAATAGTATTGCTAGTAGCAGTCGGCAAAGGCGGTTAACTGTTATTGTATAAGCTGTTAAACAAATATTGTGCTATTTGGCCTTCAACTTCAAAACCACAATAAACATAATAAAAACGTTGAAGCATGAATTTAAAATGAAGCAATGGCACATAAGAAACCAATAACCTTCGCCATCCTATCCTTATTTCTTCTGCATTCGTACAAATAAACAAATTATTATGACCACCATCGAAAATTCAAATCACCATTATTTTCCAAATTTTTAATTCTTCGTAGATCTTTCTTTTCTAAAATAACTTTAGTTGCTTATTAATTGAGTTCGTTGAAGTTATATAATTCAAATGAAGAAAGCTTTCCTTTTTGACGTTTCCCACTTTGTTGACATTTATTAACGTTATTTTTAGCCACGAAGAAAAAAGAACACTGTCGATAAACGAATGATAGTCAACTGACGCGAAACATGCCAAATTCCAATTCAAATCTTGCAGAGACGTTTTTATAGAAATATTCACTATTTCAAGCCCAGGAAAAATGTTAAGGACAACAATTTGTATAAATAGACGCAATTAACACAGAATTACGAATTTTAACCAGAACCTAAGCTAAGGTGTTCCCGCTTCAGTGGTAAACAGGCTACTAACTTACAAAACGACAAAACACTCAATTATTATTAGATGTTTGCTGTGTTTGTTTATACTAATGCTAGTAAAAAAATTGAAAGAGTAATGCTTCCAGCTTAAAGATGTGACTCATTTCCCAATTTCAACAACCAATCAGGGAAGAGGTCACAATTGCAAAAATTAACTAATTATAATTTTACAAGTATTTTTATTATATTTGAAACTACAACAATTCTGATTTCAAATTACTGTTTTATATGAAATTATGCACATTTAGAGATTCAACTAGACTATAATCGAATAATTCCCTAAGAAACAAATAAATACATTTATTCAAATTGCGTATTTTTGTTAAATTAAATTAATTAAG
>JABXWE010104387.1:0-11721 GCA_014611495.1 Limonius californicus | reverse complement strand
ATAACACCTAATGGTACAATTCAGAGAGCGAATAAGCCAGACTGGACTCATTCATTAATGCATACTTGGTCAATGCAACTCAAAGAACTGACAAATTACATAAAAAACTGGTGGGTTTATATACAAATTCTATCAGTTCAATCAGCAACAATTTTGATCCATTAAATTGGACTTTAAATATGTGACCTGCAATATCAGTACATTTCAAAACATATATGCTAAATCGCTAAAACTAACCTACGACAATGCAAGTTTGCAAATATCGTATTACTTCGCATCGCATTCTTTTCGATGCAATGAACTAGTGTATGACCTAAATGGTATTGTGTCATGCTTACGTTATTAAAATAATTAATTATAATACATTTAAATAAAGATTATTAATTCAAATAAATTTAATAATGTTCATGTTAACTGAACATTAGGAGACATTTGGTTTGGCTAATTTCCAAAATTTGTTTGGCTGCAGACCTCATTCTTACGAATCCAGAGCGTTTTATTTATCATTCCAACTTCCAAAGTTGCCTTCTATCAGTAAATGACAAATTTTTGTCTTATGTAACTTGTCCATTCTGCTACCGAACTAATTTCAATAACTTATACGTTTTACTGAACACCGTCCCGGCTCGCTTGTTACAACTATTCTCGTTAATCCACTTTGAAGTCCTGAGAGATTAAATCAACAAAGCGATACTATTTTCGCATCGGTGCTCAATACTGTAAATCTCTTTCATGGTACTTTTTAAATCTAGCTTGCTAGATACTTTATTCATAGAAACTGCTTTTCGACAGACTTTGGCGTTTTACAGATTATAAGGAATTGGTTTCAAACCAAATTACAAAGTCATCGTTTCAGTTTTAGGCCTTTACACAACCGCTTATGCAGATTATACATACAGAATCGAAACCAGGATCACAATTCGATTGCGCAGAAGAATTACATAATTGAAAAATAATGGAAATGTAATGCTATTTATTTTTTAACACGAATTAATGTATCGAATTAATGTTTATTGTAAGTACGAGGCTGTTTCAAATGAAATCCGGATTGTGATTATACTTGTTTATTTAATAACTGAATTGACACAAAAATGTTATCATTTTTCTATATAGTCCCCCTGCCTCTCAATACACCTTTTCCAACTGTCAACCAAAGCCTCTATTCCATCGGAGAAGAATTCTTTTGGGTTTGTGCGAAACCGCTCATGCACCGCATTTTCACGCTCTCATCGTCCGAAAAATGCAGCCCACCTAAATCTCTTTTAAGTGCTCCAAACATATGGTAAACCCTTGGTGTTAGCTCGGGAGAATACAGAGGATGCTCAATAACTTCAAATCTAAGTTTTTCTATTACTGCCTTGGTTTCTATCGAGTAATGCGGCCGAGCATTGTCGTGTTGGAGCCAAACACCTTCTCACAGAAATCCGCGTCGTTTTGTCCTTATGGCTTCAGTTTATCTTTTAATAGGTTGCAGTATGAAGCGCTATTGACATTGGTAACCTTCATCATGTAATCTTCTACAAGTACTCCTTTCTTATCCCAAAACACAGTCAACATTACCTTTCCAGCCTATGGAGCTGCTTTAAATTTTTTGGGTTTTGGTGATGCTGAGTGACGCCATTCTTTTGATGATTGCTTACGTTCTGAGTGAAAATAGTGAACCCAGGATTCATTACCAGTCACTATACGATTTAAAAAGGCAGCTCCCTCTGTTTCATAACGTGACAGAGAACAGTACAAGCATCAATCCTTCTTTGTTTATGTTTAGGTGTTAATTGCCAGGGACCCATTTCGCACAAACTTTTTGGTATTTCACTGCTCAAAAACAATATTATGTGTAGAACCGATACTCACATTAATTTTTGAAGCAATTTCTTTTAGTTTTAGGCGTCTGTTTTGTAAAATGAGCTCTTGCACAGTTCTAATGTTTTTTTCAGTGATGACACGGTTTGCATGTCCTGGTCTTGGTGCGTCTTTCACAGTTTCGGTGCCGCTTTTAAACCTTTTTGCCCATTCAAACACACTTGAGCAAGCTAAACAGCTACGTCCGTACACCTTAAGCATTTTAGAATAAATTTCAGAAGGATTCACTCCTTCCATCTTATCGCAGAATGCATTTCTTCGCTGGTGCAACTTTGAAGTGACGCCATAGCTGTCAACTGAGAAATTAAATTTGTCTTTTGTTTCCAGATACTTAATAATCAATTCATGGCCTCCATAAATGTGTGAACTAAGTCATTATTTTCATTATTGGTAATAGGGTATGTATTTAACTTATCTAAAGACGCAATCCGGATTTCATTTGAAACAGCCTCGTAGAAAGATGAAGTTATACTGTATTATTATTATTATTATTATCTCACCTGGAATATTTATCCATATGTTACGCGAACTGCCCACAACTCGCTCTAGAAAGGAAAATAAAATATAAGGAAAAATGTTACCAGTAGGAAAAATTAGAGTGTCTTATCAAATATCCATTAAAAACGAAATTGTTGGGTAAACTTAACTTTGCTTTGTATTAAATAAGATAATTTAGTTGAAGTAGGTTTAGTGAACTATACAATTTACTTAAATATTTCCCGGGTGCCTATTAATCAATATTATCTGATTAAATAAAAACAATCTGGTATTATTGCTGACAGCAATAAGTTCACACTATTATACTATCAAGGATACTATAGACAAGCCATTCGACAAAATGCAGAGTAAAATTATATAAGTGCTCCTAAGGAAGTAGCTCGGATGCGATCATACAATTTATTATAATCGTATCCCAAAATACCTCCACGTTTAAAAATATCGAAACTAATACTTTTATAGTAATCCGTGGTTATATATTATACCAAATTAAATACATTAAATAAATTAAGTTATTTAGGATCCTTAATACTGTATACAGCCCGAGGAATTTTTAACATTGATTTTGAGTGCGCTAAAGTGTCTAGAGAGAAGATCGCTACGTCTCGTAAGAGACAAAGCACCTTAAGAAGAAGAAAGTGTCTATTACATAATATCTTCTCAACTGACGCCTTAAGTGTATTAAAAGGGCAAAAATAATTAATAAACCTACCATCGTTATATTTAGGTGATTCGCCATGGCTCTGTGATGATTGATACGTAGGATTTTCTAGAATGGAAAGAGACAGCTGATAAAAAATATATTACTTTTAATGTAATTCAAAAATCTAAGCAAGCAACAGCAAGTTTAATATGTTACCATTGACAGAAGACCCTGTATAACCATGATTGGGCTGCACCACTGGATTTATAGAACTTCCTGGAATGGAATTTAGGTAGTGAGAAAACTTTAAATTGAAAAACTGTAATTTATGTTTCCACATAATAATATGTGCTTAATACGGATGTATTAATCGTCTAAGGATTACCTACTCAAAATTACTTTATAGTAGTATACTTTTATTTGATGCTTCGTAGTGAAAGTACGTTGTACACTAAACCTAGAATACGTTTCACATGTTCACATACAGGGTGTCAGTTGGAAAACGTACTATATATTATATCTCTAGAAGTAACATAGGTTGAACTTTTCTAGAAACCGTTTCTACAACATGGATGAGGAATCATCATGTCTCATAATGTAACTTTCCCCATTCAGCGCCCTAGTTCCTAGGTACCCCAACAAAACAATTTCAAATGGTAATATTTATTTTGCGATAGGCCAAGATCTCCAGATTTTAATTAAAAATCTGTTGTCTAAAAAACTCAGCGTCAGTCTATTGCACAACTGTGACAAGGAGTTCAGAAGTTCAGAGAGAATTTGAAAGTAGATTTTACTATCGCCAAGAGAATAACGTATATCATTTCGGACATTTAAACTAATATGTTGAAATTTGAATTACAATAAATTGGTTCTGAACATTTTGAGTTTTGTTACTTAATTTTTCTGAAAAGAGTTGGGAAAAATATGCTGTTGAATAGCATTTTGTAAGAGCTTTTCAATGACGTACCGCAGAGTGGGTGTTATTACCATTTGAAATTTTTTTTGGGGTACCTAGGCCGAAGAGATTGAATGGGGAAAGTTATCTTGTCATGATGATTCCTCCTCCATGTTGTAGAAACGTTTTCTGGAAATTTTCAATATCTCTTTTACTTCCAAAGATATAACACATATGTTTTTAAATTGACACTCTGTATATTAACAAAAAAATATACTGTTTTTATAAAAACTTACTGCCATGATTTACCCATGTCCTATCTGAAGTGTTGATAATGTTTCCTAGAAAGAATAAGAAAATATATTTTAAAATGTACATGGTAATTACAGAAGATGGTATAAATTTGATATATGAAAGCGAAGTACTAAAATATAATACATTAAAGTTTATTTTCCTTTAAAATTCGAATTGGGTTCTCAATATATTACAATTAGTATGCATTAATAGCTCAAGTATTTTAATATTAAGACGCAAATTAATAACCTACCACTTCCAGGTGGGATTGAAAAGTCGCCGTTGTTCTGTTGCGGTGGATTTACGGGATTACCTGAAACGAAAAAATGTGGCCCGTCAAAAAAAGCATTGGGTTTACAAGATAATGAAATTCGCTATTTACAATCGAAATTTAATAATATTTTAAAGGGTTGCACAGTCTTTCGATTAATATAAAATGTAATAGAGATGTATTGTTTATAGAGTCTGTCTGAAAGAGTTCTCTAGGTAGGTATGGGAAACTCCCGAATTAGAACTTTCTCGAAAAAAGTATTCTTCATTGTGCAAAAAACAAAACGCGATCATAAACATTCAATACTATTTGACATTATACTGAGCAGGCTAACACATAATAATTCGTCTTAAGAATAAAGTGCCCGTATTTCTAAAGATAACAAGAGAAAATGTTACTTGAAAAAGTTATTCAGAATAATAAGTTATATATAATTAACAGCCTTCTGTGATCTTTTTGCTGAAGAAGGCTGTGATATTTAGAAACAAATTTTGCTAGAAATTTAACGTAGTTGTTTAGAAGTATAATTATAGTGAAAGTTGTCAAATATACTTGAAGGCTTTTAAAATACGTAATTTTAAAGTAATCCTTACCCCAAGAAATCATGGAATTGAATAAAGAGCTTTACCGAGCTGTGATTTTTTACAATTTCACGCGTTTCTTAAGCCGTAAAGAATGTTTTGCGGAAATCAGTCGAGTGGTTGGTATCAAGTCGTGTTCCGTAGCTATCGTATAGCGGTGGTACAATAAATTTCAACGTGGTCGACGTTCCTTAAATGACAACTTTCGAGCCCCTAAGCCAAAAACGGCAGTTACCGAAAAGAATATTGGTCTTGTACGAAACATGATTGAAGAGGTTACTGACAGGAGTATTCAAGCAATTTTAAAGATTGGTGTGCAAGCAATTGACACCAGTTCACACAAACATTTGATGGTCCGTAAGCTTTGTGCCCGTTGCATTCCCCACAATTTGACTCCAGTTCATTCACCATAGCGGAACACCTCCGCACTGGGTTCTAAATGTTCAGAATTTTTAAATTAAACATTTCCAAATAGGAGGAGGGGTGTAGGGGTTTCGCTGAATAGCCCGCTCTTTCTCCGGTTCGGAATCCATTAGATTTCTTTTTTTTTAAGATTTACATCCTAGAGTTTATACCGGACCACCATATAATTTGGAAGAATTGAGAATTGTTGGTGAAACAAGAATGCCTACAGAGCATCTCGTTAGGCCTTTAGCGCCCTGGCGACTATTTCATAGCCATTGTTTAATTGCTGAAAAGGAACGCATGCACACGGGTGTTTTTTTAAATTGCGGCATTGGCTGATTGTTATATATTATTTTAAGCACCCAAAAAATCGGATTCTTTGCTTTCTCAGAACGAAAGCACAAGCACACCCATCTTCTATAAAATCCAATTCGTACTAAAGTTTTATAGCAACTGTATACCTTGTTAATTGATTCTTGATTTACTTCGTTGAACTTCATATTTATATTTTAATAATAATATGGCGACAAATTGGGGAGGCCTACATCCAGAAATGGATTGAAGAGGCCTGATGATGATGATGATGATGATGAATAATAATAATGGACTCAATTTCTATAGGATTTATTTACTATTTGTGCTTGATAGGTATTTCGACTTTTGCATTCATTTTCAAAAGTATTTAAGGTTGTAAACATTTGTAGCTAGGGTGACGACACACTGGATCTTGATTTCGGACTTGGTTCTGCTCATCTATTGCAAAACTTCCAATAGCGGGGATGTTATGAGCTCAACTTGCTTTTTCGTTAAAGTTGTATTTGTTAAAGTGTGTTTGTGAATTTGAAAGGCCTCGATTATATCCAATTAACATTTTTCATGATTGTTTGACCTGTATATACATAATTACAATGTGAATTTTAACTGTTGAATTTGTAAATACCTGATTTTAACAAATGGTTAGCTCCATCTTCTGCGTTAAATTAGGTGTTAAAAGTGTTTTCTGTTGTTTTGGAAATTAGTTTAAATGTACTTGTTTTGATTATAATTTTAGCAAGTTTCTCCCATATATCACCGAAATAGAGAATTGAAATATTTTCAGAGTAGTCTTTTGAATACAGGCTTTCAGTTGCTAATTTATAATCATTCTTTTTGATTAGTGTGTCAATCAGTTTGGTGTTATATACAGTACTATGTGAAACTTTTTCAATAATCGAAATCTCTTTGGTGTAATCACTGTTATTTAGAGGAACTGTTAGAGCTCCATGTATCAATGACCTATAGACTGCTAATTTATATGTTTTATAGTGACATTAATCCTGTGATATTGTGATATCCGTTTGTGGAGGTTTTCTATAAATAGAGAATTCGAGTTTGTTTTTGGCATTAATTTTTATGTTTAAGTTTAAATAATTACCTTCATTATATACATAAATTCAACGCAGAAGATAGACTACTGATTTGTTAAAAATTGTGTATTTAGAATTTACACTGTTCACAGTGTAGTTATGTATACATAGACCAAACAATTAGAAATTTTGATACCAGATACAAACAGCATATACGCTCATACAAATACAAACACCCAAAAATCTAACTACGCTAAACACTTATTAAAACACAATCATGCGTCGACATCAAATAATATAATAACATTTTCACACTTCTGTGATGATAAACGTAAATTGGATATACTGCAGGCCTCTCAAATTCACAAACACACTTTAACAAATACACCTTCATGAATGAACAAACTGAACTCATAAATTCCCCGCTATTAGAAATACTATTGAAAATGACATGTAAAATGTCGAAATACGTGTAAAGCACAAGAAGTAAATAAATCCTGTGCTAATGGAGTTATTAAAATCTTACTGTATAATTGTTTAGTGCGTGCGTACCAGAAGTGAAGAGCACTTTTTAAGTGATCAAAGTATTTTGTCGCTCACCACAAAAACTGCAAGTGCGCGACATGCCTTAATGCGCTGACGGAATTGTACATAAACTTGGTTATTATTAATTGTGTTTTTTATTTGTTTGTTTTTCATTGTTTGCTTTTTACTAATTTGTTGTCATGTGCCGCTAGATAATAAACAACAATTTATGAAGCATTATTGTAAAGTGCGTTTTTTAATATCTCTAGAAGAATTATTAAAAATAAAGACATGAAACTTTATATAACTGAAATCGCAAAAAAAGTTCTATGGTAAATCCCAAAATATATAGAGTATTGCATTTAAAATGAAAAGGCTAGAGATGTTATTTTCGGCTAAACCGGAAGTCAATACTTTCATTATATCCGCTGTATGTCGGAATCTTCGTGTAGATAATTTCGTCGAAATCGCGGTTGCCTTAGTAGAGATATTAGCATTGTTCCGTACTTTTGCCCAACCCTGAATATTTTTTATTCTTCCTCCTAGTAAGGGGGTTTCGAGTTGACTAGAAAATAAAAAATTCTGCTAAAAAGACTTTTAAGGAGCCTCGGAATTGGACGGACAACCTACGACGGCATTTGGTTAGCAAAAGGACGAGGAGATGTATGAATTGGAATGTTCAAGGACTATCAAACAAAATACCGTAAATTTTACTTGCTCTGAATCAGGTGTTGATAAGTCCCACAGAGCAGCAACCGGGGTCCCTATTCTAGTTAAGATGAAACAGAATAAATTTATTGAAAGCTATGAATACAAATCGGAAACGATTATGAATTTGACACTGTTTGTTTCTGAATATGCAACTGCAATAATAGCTGCATATGCATCTACGGATGACGCCACACAACAAGTAAAGCATAACTTCTATAAGCAGTTAACGAAAGTAATAGATACCTAGAATCCCTAAAAACTGAGAGATAATTATAACAGGTGATATGAATGCTAGAGTAGGCTCAAAAATGCTAGATGAAGTAGTAGATCAATTTGGCGTACGAACTGTTAATAGCTCAGGAGAAATGATGGTTGAATTTCGCAAACAGAATGCGTTGAGGGTTATGAATGGAGTCTTTGAACATAAAATGATTCACGGATATACATGGGAAAGGGCAACCCTGCAACAGAAGTCCATAATAAACTACATTATTACAAAATAAAAAACACGGATTAAATGGCAAAATTGCAGAGTGAAAAGAGGAAAGGAGGAAAAGGAACTGTGGATTTGATCATTACACGCTAGAAGCTAAACTAATATATTCATTCAAAGTGAATAGTAAAAAACAACAACAAAGTGGAAATGAACAATTGAATGTACAGGAGGAAGATTATAATACACATAAATATAAACTATATCTAATGTAACAACCCAGCATCAAACTGCTGTATCAAAATCGCCTCAAACTAGAACTACACAAATTACAAAATAAACGAAGACATGGAAAAATGAATATGCAAGACTGCAATACACTCAGCAACAATGCAAGCTTCGTGTCCAGTACCTCACAAGAAAAAGGGACTAGTTTACAGAAGAAATTGAAGTACTAATAAAAGAAAAGAATAAGAGCTTCACTAAGTGGCTAACACTAGGAAACGATGAGAAACGAGAATTATATAAGAGAAAAAACGGGATTAAAAAAGAAAAATAAAAGAGATAAAGAATCAGTTCTGGGATACAAATATAATTAAATTGACAGTTTGATTGGCGGTGCACAATCAACAGAGGTATGGACAACCATTCAACAGGTAAAGTCAAGTGAGACAAATAAAATGTTCAATCCAATTAATAGGAAGGAGTGGGAAATCTATTATACAAGATTATTTACAGAGAATCGAAATTATCAAAGAAATACACCACCGATGCAAGAAAACCAAACACTAAACAAATATCTAACTGTAAATGAAGAAGAAGTAGAGACACAACTAAAGAAAATGAAAAACGGTAGATCCCCTGGTCCAGGCAATATACCTGTTAAACTAATTAAATATGGAGGGGATGAAATCACCAAAAGACTAGCAAAACTGATGAATGAAAAATGTCTCAGAAATGAAAAAAAAAGCTTATCTGGTATCCATTTAAAAAAAAGGGGAATAGAAGAGACCCGGGTTGTTACAGGGGTCTTAGTGTCATTAGTAGCTGGAGTCGGCTTGTTAGAAAAATATTGAGTAATAAACATAAACGTAATATGATAGATAAAATCAGCGAAGAACAAAGTGAATTTACTTCGGGACGCTCATGTGTCGATAATTTATTTATTCTACAACAATTTGTCGAAAAAACAATATCAACAGGTGAAGAACTACAATTAGCCTTCATCGATCGAGAAAAGGCATATGATACAATACCACGACAAAAACTCTGGAAAGCTCTAGAAATATTTAACACTATTAACAATAATTCAAGAATTGTACCAAAGAAATATAGCTTGCGTCAAAGTGGGAAGACAACTATCATACCCAATAAATAGGTACTTCAAAATAGTTGAAGCAAGGATGTTGCCTATCTATCTCCTCTATTATTCAACCTGTATGTGGAGATGGTTGCAAAGAACTGGAAACGAAGCTGCGAAAATATGGGTGTACCTGGAAATGACTATCAACTTTTTACTCTGAATTTTGCCTATGACCAGCCTATCCTTGCGCAGGATTCATTCGATATTGAAGTTATGATAAGAAGTTTGTATAACGAATATGAGAAATGGGGACTACATGTAAGTCTAGCGAAGACGAATACTTAGTAATTAATAGTGAAGCAAGATTTGAAGTATTAATCAAATGAAGAAATACAATTACACAAGTAGAAGGATTTAAATACTTGGGTGCTATAATGGATAAAAATGGATCTGGAGTAAGGAAAATCAAATATCGGATTCAGGATGGGATGAAGATAATTGGCTGCCCTAATTCTCTGTGGTGGGATAGAAATACTTCAAAAACAACAAAAAATCTTGTAGAGCGATTAATGGTGTAAACTAGCCTTTGTTATGGAAGCGAAATTTGGACAATTAACGCAGACCTGAGACTACGGTAAATGCAGTAGAAATGGATTACTTGGGACGTAACGCAAGAGTATCAAGACTTCAATACATTACCAACGAGGAAATTAGAAATCAAATGGAAGCAACGGAAACAGTTTTAGATAGAATAGAACGTGGAGCTTAACGATGGTTTGGACATCTGTTAAGAATGCCTGAATATCCATGGCCTGGATGTATATTTCAGTGGGTTCCTCCAGGGAGGAAAACAAGACCTAGACGTTCCGGGAACGAAGGTATTAGACAAGTCATGGAAAGAAGACATCTGCATGAAGAGATGACACAAGATAGAGAGGTTTGGAGAAGGGGACTGGTGATATAACTTATATATATATACAGGGTGTCTCAGAAAGAATGGGCCAGCGTTTAACCATAGATTCTTTAGGTAAAAATAAACCGATTAAACCTAATATACCTTCGTACAAAAGTCCTTCCTTAAGAAGTTGTAGGGCCTTAAAGTTCAATTTTTTATTTTTTCTTTTTATTGTAATTTCCACAAATCTAAAGATATTTCTTTCAAATTTGGTACACATACTTATCATTATGTAGTACAGTCACAAAATTATTTTCATTAACCAGACTTGACCGTAAGAGGCACTTAACCTACTACTGAAATCTTATATTGGCTCTAACTTTGTTGTTAGTAGAACATTTTAAAATTTTATGTTATTTTCTGAAAGAGAATTAAAAAGTACAAAAATAAGGTACTCTTAGTTTATACGCGTAGAAGCAACCGTTTGCCTTAAAATGCTTGTCCCAAGTTTTGGGTTGTCGTAACGACATGCAATTATCAGCTAGCCACGATCGTAAAAACAATGGGTAGTGCTTGTGACCTACAGTAAAGAACAATGCTAAGTCAATTAAATACTTTGGTGTTATAGAAATTGTATATTTATTTTCTGTCTTGTGTTTACGAATATGCAGCGACGTTCGTTATGTCGAAGCATTTTCGTAAATGAAACAGAAATTAAAAATACTATTTTTACAACACCAAAGTATTTAATTGACTTCGCATTGTTCTTCACTGTAGGTCACAAGCACTACCCATTGTTTTTACGATCACGGCTAGCTGATAATTACACGTCATAACGACAACCCAAAACTTGGGACAAGCATTTTAAGGCAAACGGTTGCCTCTACGCGTATGAACCAAGAGTACCTTATTTTTGTATTTTTTAATGCTCTTTCAGAAAATAACATAAAATTTTAAAACGTTCTACTAACAACAAAGTTAGAGCTAAAATAAAATTTCAGTGGTAGGTTAAGTACCTCTTGCGGTCAAGTCTGGTTAATGAAAATAATTCTGTCACT
>JABXWE010104386.1:0-16211 GCA_014611495.1 Limonius californicus | reverse complement strand
GGATCCACATCAAGCTGACAAAAATGCAACATGAGTTCGAGACAAAAACACAACAAAAACGCTAGACAAAAACCGATTTTGAAAACAAAACAAAACTGAAACAAGTGTCAGAAATACTCAAGACAAAACCACAACAAATTCGTGACACAGCACAAACATATTGGGTTTTGTTTTCAGCTGTCCACATACACGTAAATAGTAATCTTTCGTGTTGCTCTGAAGTGCATTTATTTATTCGATAAAGTTTGAGTGTATTTCCGAAGAAAAAACATGTGGCGTTTCCAACAAGACGAAGACGAAGATGACCTGCTTATGGTAGCTTCTAGTTTTATCGTCCTCTCCTCATTATCATCGATTGCAAGAAAGAAACACAGGCGTTTCTGGGTGAGACCGACATTAAGGAAAAGAAATGAACATGGTATTGATGAACTATTGACCGATTTACGTAGTGATGATATTGGACTAAGTGGTGAGCTGCGTTCAAGTTTCAAAAATTTTTTAAGAATGTCCAGCTTGGATTTCGAAAATTTAATATGTTTGGTTGGTCCTGCAGTTCACAAAAAAAATACAAATTTCAGAAATGCCATCAGTGTCACCCAACGATTGGCAATAACGCTGCGATTTTTAGCAACAGGTGATTCGTACCGTAGTATTATGTATTTGTCTAAAATATCGACACAGTCAATATCAGTCATAATACCAGAAACGTGTGATGCGTTAATTAGCGCTCTCAAAGGTTATGTAAAGGTTTGTATAGTTTGTTCTACCGTATAATAATAGAATATATATATTTTATAATATTGACATACATATGCATACATTAAACATAAAAAGCGACAAAAAACAAATAAACAGTAAATATCAATTCAACATAGTCAAGTCTCTTGACCATTGTGAATAATACTGACGTTCGTCGCCCTTAGTGGATAAATCCTTATTTAAAGATTCATTATTTGGCCAAACTCATTTGCAGTGTCATGATCTGATGGATACATTACAGACGGTTGAGCACTTGGTGGATTTGAGTACGAACTGATTGAAGAAATACTGGGGGAGGCTGGTGGAAAAGCAATAAACTGTTGTAGCTCTTGATGAAAATGTGGTTTTTGGATTTGTATTCGGCTCATTATACTTTCCTATTTCAGCTTCATACAGCAAGTTGTGGATCAAATGTTGTACAGTGAACTGAGAATAGCGAGTTGGGAGACCCCGCAATTTGCGGGCCACCAAATCTCCAAACACGTCGAAATCATCTGCTTTAATCTGTGAGCGATCTTGACGATCCTTTTGTATTGATTTAATTATGCCATAAACTTCTTCAGCTCTGTTTTCCTCAACCTTTGATGGTACTGCTTTCTTCCCCTTTTTAGGAACTGCGTTTATTTTTACTTTTTCAGCAGTTTCTTTGACTTCTGGTTGACTATTCAAGGATCTATTGCTTCCAGTATCTCTCTCAGTGGCATTGAGTAGATCTTGAGTGTCAGTTTTTTCAAATTCCGTATCAGGTACTTCATTTTGGGTCTGTTCGGTATCGCTAGCCTGTGTTTGCGTTTCGTCCTCTTCACTCTCATCCCCTGGTGAATCAGTTTCCTAGAAAAGGGACAGTTTCAATGTCTACTTAAATTGTTATCGAATAAAAAAATAAATAAAGTGTAAATTGAAAACCTTTTTATTATTATTTTTAGACTCCTGCGTGTGAAGAAGAATGGAACCAAATTAGCAATGAATACGAGAAGATTTGGAATTTTCCTAACTGTTTAGGAGCTATGGACGGAAAGCACATTGTAATTGAAGCACCTATACATAGTGGCAGTGAATTCTACAATTACAAAGGAACGTTTAGCATTGTGCTGTTTGCTATTGTAGACGCAAACTAAAATTTTCTGTATGCGAGTGTTGGCTGTCAAGGCCGCATATCTGACGGGGGCGTATTCAAAAGCACTTCTTTTCACAAATTGATGGAAAACTGTTTACTAAACCTTCCAAAAAATGGTGTTCTTCCAGGAAGACTAAAAGTGGTTCCACATGTTTTTGTGGCAGATGACGCATTTCCCCTTTCTACATTTATAATGAAACCATATAGTGGGCATCAAGAGAAACAATCTAAAAATCGTGTGTTTAATTATCGCCTTAGTCGTGCCCGTAGAGTAGTTGAAAACGTATTTGGCATTCTAGCAGCTGTTTTTCGTGTACTTCGTAAACCTATGTTATTACAGCCGGATAAGGCAGAAAAGATAACGTTAACATGCGTACATCTTCATAATTATCTACGAAGTTCGTCTTCCAAAAAGAGTTATAATCCACCAGGAGCATTTGATAGAGAGCAACTGGACAGTGGAACGACAGAACAAGGTTCTTGGAGAAAAGAACCTCAAAATCTTCGTTCTTTTTTGCCTTTTGTAAACATTCCACGAAAATCATCTATAGAAGCAGGGGCAGCTAGGGATGAGTTCGCAGAGTATTTCATGACAGAGCAAGGTCAAGTACCATGGCAATTACAATATTGCTAATTTATAACTTGTATAATTCTGAAATTACAAATAAATACATATATATATTTTTAGCAGAATTTTTTTATGATAGGGATATTATTTTTCCTAATTTCCGACGTTTGCCCTTTATTTCCTATAACAACTAAATTTTCTTTTTTACAATACATTTCCGCAATAAAATTATTATTTTAAATTAAGATCTACTGTAGGTTGCATTAAAGCTCAACGAATATTATTTATCAGCCTAGTAAATATAAGTTGAGCCACTATACAACCGGCTGCTACATTATAATATAATATATAATGAAGTACTAACCTGAGTATCTCTTGGTAACCCTGCCTGAAGATTTTTCCTGGGTTTATTTTTATCTCGAAGAAAATTCAGAAGCGAATAACCAAACCACTTGGCACGAAAGTATTTTCCCGCTCCCGATTTTTTCATGTTTTTATAATTTCTTCTTTCTCTCATATATTGAGAATTTATATTTCTTATTTTTCTGTCCACCTCGTCCACAGAGGTGATATTTAATGCTGTAGCTATTTCCCTTAAAGCATCAGCTTTTTTATATCGGTTCTTATATTCTTTATCTTTGGGATCCCATAGCAATGGAGTTTCCCTATATAGTTCGATTAGTTTGCATGTGCTTTCCGTAGTCCACTTTATTTTATCACTTTCAAACGACATAGCAGCATCAAGAATTAGATTTAATAAAGAACTGATGAACACAATAATAATGAATAGGTACGTACAAGAGTCTACGTGAACTATGCAACTGTACTGTTGTTGTTTTAAAATACTAACTGTCCAAAGTGCACAAACAGAGTTGAAATAAAGTTGCATAGTACAGAGACAAAACACAAACCTTTTGATGTTTACCGACTTGCGACGGGACATGGAATAGTTCGTGAAATTGCAGACAAAACTAAAATAAAACACAAAATTCGGGAAAATGTTTTTAAATTGTCGTCAATTTGTCCCGAAACACAGAGTTTTTGTTTTGTTTTTGTTTTGTCAGCTTGATGTGGATCGACCTTTATACCTGGTGGTTTCTTTAAAACAATAAGAAATAAATTAAGAGGAAGAATACTTCGTCTTCGAGCTTAATTATTTTTCTTTTGTAATGAATGAACTCCATGAAGCACACCGTAATATTATTTTAAAACACGCAAGTTTTCTCTTTATGGAGATAAAAAGTACATTTTATAGGATAAAATGCTAATGAGGGAACGTAATAATCTACTGCATTTTAGTGTTCAAAGATGAAACATACATGATGGTAATTTTAACAAAATTTTCCTGAATTAGATGCATTAGATAGCATCTATCAAAATTTTTAATGTATAACGAATCATTATTTATACTCACAGTTTTACAATGAATGATTCCAGTGGCGTCGCTTAATATCAACCTAAAAAAATTGTTGTGTTTGCATAATTGTTTACTATACTTAAACAGTGTATTTTTAAGCGTTCCTCAAATAGTAAATATTTAAATTGCACAAATATAAAGCATGCAAAATTGTTTTCATCTCCACCTCACATTCATTTCTCATAGGTACCATTTACCTTCATACAATTAACAAATCTATTTTATATTAACTGCAAATGTTTCATAACCACTACGGAACTATTAAAGCGCCATGAAATTGTAGATATATTTCCTTTCCTCATATTACTACCATCCTTGGCAATATAATGCTTATTACGACCCTATTTTCAAAATACAGTGTGGCCTCTTTTAAAGGCAAAAACTTCCAATAAACATATGGCCTAAAAATAATCGCTACAAAGTTATTGACACTTTTTCATTCGAAAAATAACACTAACGAATCAAATCTTTATTGGTAAAGGAAAATGCTATAGCTATGTGGCAGTTTCTATCTCATGTTTTCAAAATGACCTCCTCGATTAGCTATGCACATTCGTGCCCTTTGTGAAATCATGGTGACAGACCTCATAATAGAGTCGGGATCGTTTTTGATGATATTGGAAGCATCAATTATTAGATCCAGCAACTCATCTCTAGTGTTTGACTTTACCCCATACACCAAGGACTTCATACGGCTCCAGAGATAGTAGTCTAATGGCGTTAGATCCGGTGACCTGGGTGGCCTAATAACGGGACCCTGGCGTCCTATCCAACGGTTTTCAAAGTTTTCGTTTAGAAATGCAGTTACCGCCCTGCCAAAATGTGGAAGTGCTCCATCTTGCTGTATCCACATATCTGCTCTGATATTTAGAAGTAGGTACATCTTCTAACAACACTGATAGTTCGTCTTGTAGAAAGCGGAGGTAATGTGTTGCATTCAAACAACCTTCAAATACATATGGCCCAATCATTTTGTTCCAGATGATACCACACCAGGCATTAATAGAAAAACGGTGCTGGAAATGTGACTCAGTGGATGCATGTGGATTTTCTAGCGCCCAAACATGTGAATTTCTTGTGTTTGTTTTCAACGTCGTTTGAACGAGGCCTCATCCGTAAAAAAAATTTTATGTGCAACCGCTGATTTTCCAATAACCAATGGCAGAACTGTTCACGTGCAATGTAATCATTTGGTAACAGAGCCTGTACTGTTTGTACATTATACGGACATAAGCCAAACTCGTGAATGGTTCTCCCTATTTGCATTCGGTTAGTACCGAGTTGGTTAGCTAGCCGTCTAACGTTAGCAGTGGAACTTCTTTCAATTCTATTGAGAATATTTTCTTCCAAATCAACGTTTCTCATCTGTGGTCGTTCACGTTTTGCTTGTGGTACTTTATTAGTTTCTCTAATAATACGATGCACGTTGCTGAAAACTCGGCTATCTGGTAATCTGCGCCCAGGAAATCGGCCACGATATTCTTGAAGTGCTGCACGTGCATTTCCGTCGCAAAGCCCGTAAATGTAATGCATATCGGCATATTTATTATTCATTAGTAAACGTTGCAATACTTATTTTATGACAGTTAATAAACACAACACTCAGTTACATTTGTTTTCAAAGCCCTCTAATGCATATATTGTTTATGATCTTTGAGCGTAACGGTAACATTCAAATGTGAATATCTTTGTAATAATTAATTTAGGCCATATGTTTATTGGAAGTTTTCGAGCTCAGGAACACGTACTGAAGCTTTGTTCATCCTATTGCGGGACACCCTGTATATTTAATTTTTTTCAAAATCAGAACTTTGCGAGGACTCTGTAATCTAGCTCAAGCGCCAGTACCTAACCGGCAGTGTGGTTTGAAGAAATGAGTTCTATTATTTCAATTTAGACGATAACAGTGACAACTAAATTACTATACTATTAAACAAATCATAACAAGTAGGTAATCATTAAAATATGGAAATTATAATTTTCTTATTTCACAGGTACAGCAAAATAAACATAAAAAATAAAGAAGCTGTTCAAAATGACCACCGTTTTCGCGCAGTCACAAATTTACTCGTCTTTTCATACTATTAAAAGCATTTATAAGAATTTGAGAAGGTATATTGGCACACTGTTCCGTAATTCTGTTTTGCAGTTCCTCGATATTGTTAATAGGGGTTTTGTATACATTATTTTTCAGATAAGGGAATACAAAGTAATCTAAAATAGTCAAGCCTGGTGATCTGGGTGGAATTTCTGGATTTGAACGTAAACTAATTATTCGATCGTCAACAAATTCACGAAGGTAATTGAGGGTCTCTTGAGCGGTGTGGGCTGTCGCGCTAACCTGTTAGAAGTTGTCTTGCTTGAGCTCATCCTCATGAAGCAGATTAATAAATTCACGTACAATATTTCGGTATCTCTGAGCAGTAACAGTTTCGTGGAAAAATATGGGTCCGATAGTACGTCTTCGAGACACAGCAATCCAAACACCAACTTGTAACGGGTAAAGGGGAGATTCGTGAAAATTATGCGGATTTGCAGCACTCCATAACCTCATATTTTGTGAGTTTATATTCCCCGAAAAGGTGAACCAGGCCTCGTCAGAAAAAAACGTTAAATTTAGCAAATCGTCGTTGTCCGTTAAATTTTGTTGGAACCACTGACAATACAAAATTCTCCTATTGTGATCTGCTGGCAGCAACTCATGTAAAGCAAGACTTTTGTATAGGAACAGCATTAAATCTTTTTTGACAATAGTATGGCAAGTTTCTAATGATAAACCAGTCTCTTGCGAAAGTGTACGTAGTGATGTAGTGGGTGGCTCGTTCAAACGTTGACGAACATCATCAACTGTATTTTGAGTACGAACTCTTGGCCTTCCAGCTCTATCTCTATGAGTAATGCTCCCTGTATCTAGGAATACATCAACACATCTTCTAAGTGCGCTGTAAGAATCTCCTTCAAGGACAGCAATATCTGGAAATTGTTGCCGAAATTCCTTTAAACATGGACCCGCACTGGAAATCCATTCGCCGTTCTCGCGAACACCATTTCGAAAATATGATTCAATCATAAATGTTTTGTGTTCTGTTGTAAAAACCATTGTAATTGTAACTTAATTGAATTTTTAATATAAACATTATGACAACAACAACAGTGATGACAGTTAATGAATTTTAAAGCTTGCATTAGACATTATTTTATTATTCCATGGCCAACCCTTATGTAAGTACTTTTTGAACTCATGGTATTTCTCTGGTCGGAATAAGTAATATTAATGGTATTCTACGAAAATAGCTGAACTAGATTTGAAATTCCTAGACCAATTATTTAGGAACCCTTTAATAGTAATTTTCAAAGTTAAGGATATTTAAAAATAAAACGTTTATAAAATGTAACGCTATTTGTATGATTAAGGATACCCACTTCCAGTATTCCCATTTTTGAGTCCCCTCTTCAACTGCTATCTTACGGGATGTTCAAACCATGCATACATATATATTTTTTTGTCAAGATGCAGAAACCAGGTGAAACATTTTCCGCATTGTCGCTGTTTCTGAGAGAAACGTCAGCAGTAAGATCCAATTTCATTATTCTTTGTAAATCAAGCTACTTTTTTATGAAATTGGGCTGAGGATACCACAGTTGTGTAATGATAGGGAAACCCCTGAATATGTAAATAGCAAGCTTTACACAGACTAGTATAAAAATGCAGTATTATTTAAGATGTGCCATTTGCAATCTTATATTAATTCAAATGTAAATACCAGTAATGAAAAATATAGAAATTTATCTGCAATAATTTTTTCTTTGTAATGTTAGAAACTATCTACTGTAGCACTACTGGGAACTTTAATTTTCATAATAGCTACATCTGAAATGCTTTCGTAAAACTTAAACTTCATACTCAGAGGTGACTTAAATACCAAAATAGAGCATAGAGAGAAAGACTATTCACCAAACGTTAAATAATATGGACTGAAAACAAAAACCAAAGAGAGAAATCGGTATTATTCTACTTTCTGTAAGAAAAATTCAAGAAGAGATGGACATGAAGTAATCCTGACGGTCTAACGAAAACCGAAATTGTTTATAACCTCGTAAGCTAAAGAAATCTATATACCAACGTCGTAGCAATCAAGAGGATAGACACATATAAGAACCATCGAATGACAAGAGCCAAATTCAAATTTAATGCTAGAGTGGAAAGAAATAAAACGATGAAGAAAACCTATAAGTACCCTACATTAGCCGGTCTCGGTGTTCTAGTGATTAGCGTATTTGCCTTAAGATCCAAGGGACGCGGGGTCGAACCCGGCTGAGGTCGGTGAGATTGTTCTAGCAGGAAAAAATCTGGAAGTGCGCCTTCTGTCGGATGAGAAGTAAAGCCGTAGATCCCGTGCCACTGCCATGTGTGACACGCTAAAAATCACTATTGGAGTTAGAATTACCCCAGATAGACAAAATTCTAAGTTAGGGTGTACAATAAGCCAATTATGGCTGCAGTGCTTACAGATGCTTGGAAAACCGCGTCCTAGATTTCACTCTTTCAAATCAACAATCAACCCTACATTATAAATCTTAGACGAATTAAAAGGTGAATACCAGCACATTCTTGAATGAAAGTTGGAAAAGAGATACTACAGAATTCTCAAATACATATGTCTGTGAAAAGGATGACATATAAAAAATACACATACACACATACACGTTAGTATGTGAAAATCGTATAAAAATACTTTGTAGCTTTATAGAATATCACACTACCCGGAGAACAAAAAGCTTTACTTATAATGCCCAGTCAAAGTTATTAAGTGGAAGAAACTCCCAGCGTTCCCTTAAGAATAAGCTACTCGTTGTCTACAAGGTCGGCATTAAACCAATATTGAGCCTTGGTATTCAAATCTGGGGTGCACCTAGGGACTCCAACCTATCCAAACTACAACGTTTTCAAACAAAGGTGCTGAGAGCAATAACCAACGCAACATAGTACATACCAAATCACGTACTACAGCAGATCTTTGAGTCGATACAGTTGAAGAAACCATCAAAGAGTACAGCGACAAATATCAAGACAGAATCCGAATCTATCTCAATTCTTTAGCAGTGACAATCTTGACCCCCAACCTGTGAAGAGGCTGAAACATCACACCCCAGTGCATCGCCACGTTTCTAAGCTGCAAAATTGTATTTCCAAGTTGTCAAAATGTGTGTTAGTTGGATGTAGAGCTTGCCACAGGGCACTCTTTCTACGTCATATTAACAATTTAAATATATCTTTTACTTAACGACCTTAAGGATATCATGTAAAATAATCTTGTTAAGTAAATACGAAAATTATACATTGACATTATTTTATTACTCCGCCTAACATCTTTAGTTCTTGTATGCTGAGGGAGTATAAATAATGCCCAATTTAGGATTATCTCCATACAAAGACCTCTTTGAATAGCAGTTAACCTATAATCCATTTTTCGCGATTTTCCTGCAGCGTTATGAGAGAATTGCAATGGTGAGTTTTTATACCTGTACATTTTATTGGTTATTTAAATTGTATTAGTATACGTAGGAATTGTTTATTGTAAGAGGGTATTTTTCTATAATAATAATATCTTATCTACATCCCACGACGAAGTAACAAAAAAGAAAACTTTTTTTATTATATTTCTAAGAATGTTTTACATGCATGTAAAAATATGTTTATTAGAGCCAGGAATCAAATGTATTACTCACTTCTACCCCCATAAAACAGTTTTTTCTAAGCAATACTCCTAACAAAATATGGAGTAGTTAATGTTAGTTGATTACAATGTCTTTCAATTATTACTCATGCTTACAAGTCATGGTTGTTGTTCTTAGTAGAAAATTAAAGGAAAGTATAACGCAGATACACTCATTAGTTTATTTTATGGTTTTCTTAACGGAATACACTTTTCTAATATTCTTTAAATACGCAGGAGCAGAACTACAGGATCACGTAGGTCACAAAATGACAGGAAGTGTGCGACCTATATGGCTGTAATAAGAAATATAAAGACATATGTTTTTCTGCAGTAAACTAGTATATTAAAGAACTAGTTTCATAAGGCCTTTTCTTAACGCACGAGTCCAAGTTTGAAAAACGAGACGAGTGCGACAAGTGGTCTTAAGAAACGTGTTCCTTATACTATTTTTTCTATTGAGGAAGTTTAAGAGTATTTTAAATAAATTTATGTAGAAAATTTTACGTCAAATCGATTACTAGGGAGTTTTTATAAACACTTATGGCAGCACTGACAGGTGGCTGAAACTGACATTTCAAACTTTCAAATTCAAATCGAACTACCAACATCGTAAAAAAACAAACTAAAAACAGTACGATTAGAGGCCTCCTTAACGTACTGTTTTTAAGCTAAAACAGTGCGCTTAGAACGGCTTTATAAAACCGAAATAGAAAAAATTATTAAGAAAATAGTATTTCATAATTTATTTGAACAACCCAGTTAACAACATATAGCAACTACGGCAAGAATTCAATCTCCGAGGATTACCGAAGATATAATAAAGTTGTGCAGCAACCCACCACATACAACTCCCCAACCCGATCTTGGCAACCATGGGGTGAAAACATTCTCTAAAATTTCTGCCGTTAGGATATGATGTTAAAATGCAGCTTCTCTTGCTGAGGAGTTTGGTCATCCGTAGTATAATATGGAAATATGAAAAATACAAATTCAGGGGCTTGAAATACTAAGAGCTTTTGAAATTATAGTATATCAAATTATGACTATTTCCTCTCTACAATATAGAGTTGCCAGTTTAAATATTTGTATGTGTTTTCCGCAAATTATTCTAAAGATCATTTATGCGTACATTAGTTTAAGTATGTGAAATATATATAAATCTATATTCCACTATGATCCATTAATTTCATTATCGATAATGTTAATATTCAAACACCGATTAGCTTGGTATGGAATCACCTACTTAAGCTACTAATAAGTGGTACAAAGAATGCAAATAATAAAAGTTAGTTGTATCCATGATCACTTTCACTTTTACAAGTTTGCATAGCGATAGACATGGACACATTTAAATGTAATAATGTTTTTTCATGCCGCCTATTAGTTGCTCATGTTTCTTATTCTAAAAGATACTAGATATCCTTCCAATATAATTGTAGAAACTGTATAATTTAAATTGAAGTATTAAATTAACCCTCTACGGCATGAACAATGCGTAATTATTTTTGTTTAAATCAACATTTTTAGACTGTTAGTATCCATATAAGAAACATATTAAAAATACTTGCCTATCCCCGGAAATACAATACGAGGGTTGTCCCAAAAGTAATGCACAGTTGCCGCTAACTCGAAAAATATTTATTGAAGAAGATACAAGTGATTACAGGCCTTCAATATAATCCCCTCCCTTATCAATGCACGCTTGCCAGCGGCGCGGAAATGGAGCGTCCCGTTCTTATTGACTATTGAGCATCCGAATCTGTCGGGTCACTTCTCTTCGGAGCTCTTCCAGCATCGGAAAACGCACCCCCCCCCTAAGGGGTTCCTTCAACTTGCGGAAGAGATCGAAGTCAGGTGGGCTCAGAGCAGGACTATAAGCCGGGGACCTCGGTGGTCTAGTGCGAGAACGCATTGGCCACTTGTGGTCACAGCAAAAGCGGTCGCTCCGTTGGGGCGATCGAATCCCGACTGGAGCGACCGTATTCGCTTAGTTAAGTTTAGAGTGCATGTTGCATGAATGTTTAGTATGTAAGGGACGCCCGCACCCCACTGAAGTAATGCGAAAGCGGTTCCGAGGGGGGGGCGGTAGTATGAATGTGTGAGAATAAAACAAAAGGACTATAAGCCGGGTGACGGAGCCGTTCCTAGCCGTATTTTTCGAGAAGTTCAATGATCGGTGCACTGACGTGCGGGCGCGCATTATCGTGCAAAATCAACACACCACTTTGAAACATTCCTGGACGCAGTTTACGGATTTTTGGGCGCAAGACATTCTGAAGAAAATTTTTGTAGTACGCTCCAATGACACTAGTACCCTTCGGAACTCGACCTGTGGCGATTACGCCCCGTTTATCGTAGGCAAAGATGATTTCTTTCATTTTCGACTGTTGGCGACGAACTTTTTGTGCTCTCGGCGAACCTGGGCCCTTCCAAACGCCGCTCTGAGACTTCATTTCAGGCTCGAAGTCACGTATCCAGATTTCATCAATTGCGATTATCGTGATTCTCTGGTCCTCGTCGAGCAACGTTGCAATGATTGAAGCGTTTGTGTTGTCAGCTGTTACAGTAGACGACCGCCCCGCGCGCGGATCGTCTTCGATGCTTGTTCGACCTTCTCGAAACTTCGTGTGCTACCCTGTACTGTGCTACGATTCACAGTAAACCTTCCACACGCTTCTTTTGACGCGGCATGAATTTCGGGCACTTTTTTACCGCTCACTGTTTCGATGCGAATATACGCACGTTGCTCTAATGCTGAAATCCGACCCGACTGACTTTTCTCGTTGTCTTTTCGAATTTTTGGCATGTTCCCTTTAAACGAACCCCACTACCATATGATACCAACGTGTTCTTGAGACTCACTGACGCTTCGATCAGCTGTCTACGTTGCCTACAACGCCCGCCAGAGCGCGCTGTGCATTACTTTTGGAACAACCCTCGTATTAAAAGATTCAAACCACGCGGATTGCATAGACTAATAGAATATTATTGTTTACGTGAAATATTTGCAAAGTACGGATATGGGAAAACTGTGGTTTCATATATATATTTCACAATAGTAAGTTAACAAGATTAATTTGCGGTAATTCATTTTATGTATTAATTATAACTCCCTAATAGTAAACGGTTCATTAAAATGAAGTACTAACAAGAAAAACGTTTTTCGGGAATTTGGTTATAATGAAGCCTCCCCGTAAGTTTCTCTAGTTAATGATTCATTAAGAATACTGCGACTTGCAACCACGGTAAAATACCTAATAAAAAAATGTTGAGGATGTTTAAAACATCCTAATATATATATAGGGTATTTCAACTAGAAAGTCTACCCTGAATATCAAATTAGAAAAAATCGGCGAGACAAGTCAACAATATCTCAAAATGGGATTTCTTCTACCATGTACGTCTACTTCACTTAATCCCCTTAGTGCCCACCACTAGCAACCCCAACATTTCAAATGACAAGAGCTATCAAGTGATAGTCTAATTCCTATGGTTTTCTGCTGTTCATACAATTTGAAAATTTTGTGCAATTCTGTCGATTTGTTTTTGAAAAACGTCATTCTGATGTTTCCGGTGCATATAGGAAATGTTGAATGAAAATTTCAAAGCCGGTACAAATACGCTAAGGAAATAAAAAACATTGTATTATTTTGTGTTGCTGATATGTTAGTTAATATCCCGAACACTTTTTTGTAATTAATGTTTAACATTTCCTATGCGCATCGGAAACTTCAAAATGCCATTTCTCAAAAACAAATGGACAGACTCGCACAAAATTTTTCAAATTGTAGAAAAAGGGAAAAACCTTTTAAATGAACTATCACATGACGCCCCTTATTAAAAATTTTGGAGTTGGAATGGTGCGGGCTAGGAAATGAAGATGGTAAAAGATATCCCTCTTCAAACTATTGTTGATCTGTTTCGCCGATTCTTTCAAATTTGATCATTTTAAAAATTATTAGGGGTGCACTATTTTAGTCGGGACACCCTACAGTATTATAATGACATCTCTTAAAATATTTATGTAAACGTTTCAATAAATGAAATGTGAGCAAGCATAGATATTCTTATTTCTTACTATGACAATTAAATAGATTTGGTAATATTGGCAATATTTAAGCCATTTAACTATAGCTACAACCTTGTCCGCAATAAATCTCCTGCAACATAACCGAACAAATTAAAAAACAAAAACTTGTTCTACTTTAATTTAAGCAAAAAGTAAATGACACTTTATAGTTTTTGTAATAATCATTAATTTGGTTTTTAGCAATAACCCATGCTTAAACGAGGATACTATGTCACAACCGACTTGAAGTCAAGGTTAATATATCAAAATACTACAAAGAAACCTACCAAGCAACGTAAATTATGGAACAAAAATATGAAAATATGAAAATATGAAAATATGAAAATATGAAAATATGAAAATATGAAAATATGAAAATAAAACCAAAAACCACTCTCACACGTGTTACTTTATACTCTAATATGCCTTTGAGGCCTTAAGGCTATAAATAATCTTTCATGTTACATGAAAATAATAATAGTTCACAATAATTGTCAGAATTGTAAGAGGCTTGGTTTTATTTTGTGCTTTAGAAGTATTTCGATATATGATATGGCATTCTCAAAAGCAATATAAACATTTGTAGTTGACAGCACATTGGATCTTGGTTTCGAATATGACCGTGGTCTTCCATTCCAAAACTTCCAATAGCAGAAGACAATGTATGAGCCCAATTTGCTGAATCATTAAAGTGTGTTTGATCATTTATGAGAAAATGTTAATAGTTATTTGGTATACATAATCATTAATTGGAGAACTAGTTATGCGAATTAAATGAAACAATGGTAAAATATATACGCATCAATCGCACTATTATGCACAGAAGAATCCGCAGGATGGTGTTACAGATTTATAAATAATTTTTTCTGTAAATGTTTGGTGTCGCATAAGAGGTAACCATATTATTGGGATGCTTGGATTTCCTATAAAACATTTTACTCGAGTTGATGAAAAACATAGAACTCAATGTACCACAAAAACTTTGGGACTAACATAATGGCTGCCCTGGTCACTGCTGCGGTATTGTTAGGAATTACTTACGAGGGGAACTCAAATACTTGTCAACTAAAACTACTAAAAACAATCACTAAGCGGCCTATGCTATTAATGTCATATTTATACAATTTTTAAGAATTGTATAGGCAATTTTGTTCAGATCTGCACACCCGTTTCAAAAATATTGTATTCAATTGTATTAAAAATGAATGTCGTAAAACTTGAACACCGGACTGTAATAAAATTCTTCACAAAAGAAAGAAGAGGGCCAAAAAATATCAATGACAGGATAACGACGGTCTACAGAGAAGCTCCGTCTTATTACAAGGTTAAATTTTGGTGTAAACAATTTTGTTGGGGACGGGAATTCGTTGAAGTCGGGTAGACCGTCAGATGGCACTAATGAAGAAATGTGCCAGAACGTTGAGGCTATGGTGCTGGAGGATCGACGTTTGACAGTTGCAACTATATATTCAGAATTGGGAATTTCTGAGGGAAACGTCATTACCATTTTACACGATCAATTAGGCGTGAGTAAGGTGAATGCGCGGTGAATTCCAAGGATCCTGATTCCGGATCAAAAATTGCACCGCCAACAAGTTTGTCCACTTTGGAGGACGATTCAGAGTATCTATCACGAATGTTAACTGATGACGAAACTTGGGCTCATTCCTGGAATCCTGAGGCGAAACAAGAATTCGCGCAATGGGTCCCTAAGGGTTTTCCACCTCCCAAGAAATGTTGAACCCAAACTTTTGCTGGGAAGTTAATGGCCACATTTTGTGGGACATGGAAGGAATATTGTTGATCAAATATACGGTAAGAGGGACTACACTTGCTGGAGAAACTTATTCCTATACTATAAGAAATCTAAGAAACGCCATTTCTGACAAACGTCAACGTTTGCATCAAAAAAACATCCTGCTTTTGCATAAAAATGCACGAGCCCACAAGGCTGGAAAGGACGTGCCTGTTTTAGAGAAACGTGGATTCCAGGAGATTGATCACCCACCTTTCAGGCTAGATATAGCACCATCTGATTCTCATCTGTTTAGAAAACTGAAAAATGTTTAAGAGGACGAAGATTTTACACAGTTAACGAACTGAGACAGGCCGTGGATGACTAATTCGTCAGTCAGTCAAAGGAGTTTGTTCAGATAGAATAAATCAACTTCAGGACAGATGGCGTAAGTGCGTTGATACAGATCGATGTTATATTGATCAATAGAATTATTAAGATTTGTGTGTGTATTTTGTTTCATGGCTAGACAGATAAGTTTTTGAGCTTCCCTCGAAAATTATGTATTTGGAGCAAATTGTATTGGAAGAGAAGCTTTGCATCTATAGCCACCAAGAATTGCGATACCACTCCACTAGACTTTCTTCTTTAGAATACAATAATTAAAGAACTCCGATAGTAAATGAGCCCAATTTACAAAATAGAATAATCGATGAGTGTACATCAGTAACACCTGATAACTCTTGCTCGAGTCCTAAGATCGTTTTCAAAACGCATCAAGAAATGTGTAGAAATGGATGGAGGCAATTTTAAACATTTACTGAAT
>JABXWE010104384.1:0-28032 GCA_014611495.1 Limonius californicus | reverse complement strand
TTTTGCATTACAACACACTGGTGACGACATTTGGGACCGTGTAATTTTTTCGGATGAAAAAAATTTTCAGTCATCCCATAATGGACGCATTACAGTTTATCGTCCCCGTGGCGCAAGATTTCGAAGTCAATATATCAATAAAATGCATCGTAACCCCCGTTTTTCAATAAATGTATGGGGATGGGTTTCCGCACGAGGCTTGGGCATACTGTGGAATATTGAAAATCGGCTAAATAGTGAAGAGTACATTAACATTCTAGAAAATATAATGCTGCCAACAGTAAGGCAATTGTATCCTGATGAAAATTTTATATTTCAGCAGGATAATTGCCCTGTACATACATCAGCTACTACAAAGCTGTGGTTTAGAAGAAATAATATTCAGGTATTAGATTTTCCCAGCTATAGTGGCGATCTCAATGTTATTGAAAATATTTGGGCCCTTGTGGTGAAGAACATTTTGAAGAAAAGAATCCACATTCGAAATAAACAACACCTATTCGATCTTGTATTGGAAGCGTGGGAAGAAATACCCTAAGATTTTTGTAGAAATGTAGTTCTGTCAATGCCTAAACGCCTTGACGATGTAATCAATGCAGGAGGTGATATGACGAAATATTAGCTTATATTTGTATTATACATTGTGGTTTTAATTTTCCAATAAAATACGTATGTTTGATGAATAAAATACTATTTAAATGTTATTTTTAATTAATTAAATAAATGTCATTTTGACAGATAATTTGTACTAACTTCAGGGGGTTAGTTTGGTAAAAGTAGTACTTATACTATGTAATAAAAGTGGCCGGTTTTTTTTGCGCATGACTGTATATGTGTACTAAATTTCAAATCAATATCTCACATGTTGTCCAATATATTAAATATAATTTCAAAAAAATTGAAATTTTCAACACCTTGTATCTTGAAACCTAAAGCCCTGAGCATATATGTTCATATGAATTTTTCTCCATAAAATTGATTGAAGAATCACCTCTTTAATTATTTTAGATTACTTAGAAAACACCCTGTTTATGTATGCGTACAGAGTGTGTTAAAAATGGCGGATAATATTTACATCACGCGATTCTACGTTGATAACCAAACAAAAAACTTTAGTACCAATTTAGTGTTAACCCTTTAACTGTGGAGTCATTAGTGACCAAACTTTGTAATTTATTTCAACTATCGTTGAAAAATACATTTAAATAGTATTAACAACTGATAGTCCAGAAAGTAAAATAAGTAATCAAATATAAATTTTACCATTTTGGTAAACAGTTTACTTACAATTTCGTATTTAACTTTACAAAATCTTTGTTGTTTGTAATTTTGGAAGCCGTTGCAACAATGCATTATAAGCTGGAGTAATTTTTGGATATTTAATATTAAAATTAAATAGATAGCTGCATGTACATATAACAAACGGATTGTCATTAATGTCATTTTTGAAATTTGTAAATGTTTCAAAAGAGAGTAATTTTAATGACGTCGGTACATCCTTTATTTATTTTTGGAATTACAATATATTATCAAGGGTAATTAAATGCATGCATCCGCTTACGTTTAAGTTGGGCAGCGTTGCCAAATTAAAAAACTTTCAATTGCTAACAATTAAAAGACTCTTCGTCTAATACCAAATTGGTACTAGAGTTTTTTTCTGGGTTTTGAACGTAGAAGCGCGTGACGTAAATATTATCCGCGCCATTTTTAATACATCCTGTATGTAACATATACACGGTGTTTCAAAATGTAGTGCCAAAAATGTACCTACCGTTCAAAATAAAAATTACCCGATAAATAAGAAATTAAAATAATAGAAGAAAAATTTCGAAAAATTTACAAATTAAAGTCGGGTCAAACGATTTTGTTTAAATTTTTCTCATCGATAGTGGCCCAGTGGCCCAAACTCCGCCTTGGGTTGTGGTCGGCGTTTTGGACGAGGCTCGTACTTGCCTTATAGGACATTTCGCCGAATGACCAAAACGCCGACTCGCTTTGCGGTCGGCATTTTGGACAGGACTCATAGGTGCCTTCGTGGACACTTTGCCGAATGGCCAAAACGCCGACCCAATGTGCAGTCGGCGTTTTGGGCCAAATACAAATTTAGATTCGTATTCGGCTCCGACGCCAAGTTCACGAACGATGTGACGTCGTTCAGCGCCGTTCGGCGTTTTGGACACGTGTCGGCGTTTTGGTCATCAACACCATTCGGCGTTTTGGACATGGTCGGCGGAATGGGAGTCGGCGTTTTGGGCATTCGGCGTTTTGGGCAGTCCCCAACTGCATACTCTTGGTTTTTATCGTGCCGCATTAATATTAATCTTCCTGATTTCCAGTATCATGTTGAAGACCATAGCTGAGAGCGCGTCTCCTTCCTTTACTACAGAGTTAATTGGGTGAAGTTCAGTACCTACTTTCTTGTTGAATAAATATGGATGCCCTAGTGTCTCGTAGGGTCATGATGGTGAGGTTTATCAGGAATTTCCAGTACTTTCATGAAGAAATGCTCTCTCCATCTCTCTAAAATTTCTCTTTTTTCTAACAGTTGCTCGCCTTTTTTGTTCTTATATCCACTTATTACACTATATTGCCTCTACTACTACACTTTCTGATTTCCTTAAAGAACTTCTTTGTTCTGTTACCTTTATGTTGTTCATCCAGTTTTCTTATTAATTCTTTGTAAAGTTTCCTTTTTTTCTGCCTACACATTTTTGTTTTTCCTCAACTGCTCATATTTTCTTCTGTTTGTCTCTGTTTCCGTGGATAATAACTTTTTTCTAGCTTGATTCTTCTCGCCTATCGCTTCCTTGCACTCATCATCATCAAACCATTCTCTATTTATTCTCTGATTCCTTTTCCTTAATTCCTATCATTTTCTTCGCGGTCTCTTGTGTACTCTCTCTTATCTTGATCCATTCTAATTCTGCATTAACTCCCCCTTGCTCCGTGCCAAGCCTCGCCTGTAGTTCATTTACATACTCCTGTTTCATTCCCCTGCTGGCTAGTTTTGCTATATTCCATTTTCTTCGTGTTTGATAGGATGTGTCGTAATTTATTTTTATAGATTGCTTAATTTTCGCCACCAACAGAAAATGGTCGGAATCGCAGTTCGGACCTCTATATGTCCGTACATCTTGTACCTATAGCTCCAGCTTTTCTTTTGTTTACTAGAATATGGCCTGTTTGGTTCGTTCCTCTGTGTCCTGGCATGGACCAAGTACCCTTCTGTATGATTTTGTGCTCAAAATATGTGCTGCATATTACATAGTTTTGCATAGTTGCTAACTGGCATAATTCGTTTCCATTATCATTCGTTGTGTGGTGAATAGTGAATTTACCTGCTACATCACTAAGGCTCTCTTGCTTGATTATGTTGGCATTAAAATCACCAAACACCACTACAGCATCATATTTTGGGACTTTATCACATACCTCTTGTAATTCTTCGTAAAACGTATCCTTTATTGCCTATTCAGCATCTTCCGTGGGTGCACATAGATTGATAAGTGTTATATTATAGGATTTACGTGGTAAACGCACGAGGCTGTGGCTGACAAACCTCTTCAATCAAATACTTGAATCCGGTAGAATCCCAAAAGAATTCAAGAAGACAAAAATAATAGCGACCCTCAAACCAGGAAAAACCGACGACTCACCCGAAAATTTTAGACCCATAGCACTGCTGAGCGTATGCTATAAACTTCTAGAACGCTTAATTTACAACAGAATAATGCCTGAAATAGACAAGGTCGTCCCTATGGAGCAAGCAGGATTTAGAGAAAATCGAAGCTGTTGCGAGCAAGTTATGACACTGACAACGCATATTGAGAAGGGGTTTGAACAGCACCTAAAAACGTCGGCAGTCTTCATAGACCTGACTGCAGCATATGACACTGTGTGGCGACACGGGTTATTATATAAGTTCCTGAGAGCAATCCCATGCAGAACACAGTCAAACTTACTTAATGAACTTCTAAGCAACCGGCAATTCACAGTGCACCTAGATGACAGAGTCAGCAAGGTTCACTCACTCAATGACGGACTCCCCCAAGGTTCAGTCCTTGCCCCATTATTATTTAACCTATATACCAGCGATATTCCACAGACCATTGGACAAAAGTTCATTTACGCAGACGACATTGCCGTAGCAGTACAGCGCCGTAATTTCGCAGATGGAGAAGAAGCACTTAACGCAGACCTCAAGATTTTAGAAAACTATTTTAAACATTGGAAATTGAAACCAAATCCTAGGAAAACTATCGCCACGTCCTTTCACCTAACAAATCAAATGGCGAATTATGAAATCAGTATCGAATTCGGAGGCCAGCTAATCAGAAATAGTCCATATCCCACATACTTAGGTGTCACACTGGACAGATCTCTAACATACCAAGAGCATCTGAAAAACACTGCAGCCAAAGTAAACACCAGGAACAACATCCTACTTAAGCTGGCGAACTCTAGCTGGGGAGCTGAAGCAGACGTATTAAGAACTTCTGCCCTGGCCCTCGTACACTCAACGGCCGAATATTGCGCCCCAGTATGGCTGAACAGTGCCCATGTGAAAAAACTAGACTCCCGATAAACGACACTATGCGAATCATCACAGGAACAACACGACCGACTCCGTCCCAATGGCTTCCCGTATTGAGTAACATCGCCCCGCCGAAGTTAAGACGAGAAGCTGCTCTAGTCAGAGAGCTTAAAAAATATAACGCCAACCCAGAGCTACCTATACATCAAAATATAGACCATACAGCTAGACAGAGATTAAAATCCCGGAACCCTCCATGGAGGCTACAAAAGAACATGGACTACAATATTACCAGAGAGTGGAATGAAGAGTGGGCAACATCAAACCCAGATATTAATAACTTAATGGATACTGCATCCGAACGACCAGCAGGGTTTAACCTTCCCCGGAAAGTATGGTCAACGCTGAATCGGCTTCGGACTAACCAAGGCAGAACGGCATATTCAATGTACAAATGGGGCTTGACAGACTCCCCAGAGTGCGACTGCGGACATGCAGAGCAGACCATGACCCACATACACTCAGAGTGTCCCCTGCGTGCATTCCCTGGAACCCTCGAAGAACTTCATCAAGCAACACCCCGTGCCATAGAATGGATTCAATCACTGGACATACGACTGTGACAAAAGACAAATGACCATCTATTCTATACTCCATTAAAAAAAAAAGTATATTTACTTGATATTATTATATCTATACGTTATATATTTATACCTCTATGTTTTATATATTTAAATTTCTGTTTTACATGTTCAATATTATATGTTCTGTATACTTTATATTCCTATGTCTTATATATTTAAATTTATATGTTTTAATTATCGACTATTTATTCCATACTTTGTACCTATATACCTATTGTATAGTTATATTATTATATTATGTTTTATATGTATATTTAAGCCCATACTATAGCTAGGCTAAACACGTAAACTATTGTAGTAATAATTATTGTGCACTCTATAACACATACGCTAAATAAAATTAACAACCTAATTACAAAATATAAATAACACTCCTAATAATTACTTTGAAAAATGAAAATTGAAGGTGCATGAAGAAAATGTTCCACCATTTATCCCTGAAGGGGTGAGTGAAGACTGGGAGCTTAGTGCTAAGTTTCCTAATCTTTGATCGCCGTTTTTTCATACTATGGTCTTGATTTTGCCGGTAAAAGATTAGAAATTGTTGCACTTGCAATTTCATTTATTTATCCAACACACACGTATAAAAGCGATATAACTATGGTGATTTCGAACAAGTAATGTGGTTTATAACCCACTAGTTGAGTATAATTCTAACTCACTAGTGAGTTACAAGTCTAACTCACGATTATTTATTGAAGACAATGGTTGCTAAGCTTTTTTGTTTGTTGCTAATGTAAATTTATTTACTTTTTTAAGTGTCAAAATAATTTAAATAAACTGTCAAATTTTCAAATCCTTATTTTGCGAATGGAATTTGTGTGTTGGATAAAATACTATATTACACACGTGTCTTACTTGCATATAAGTCACTCAAGAAATTATTCCACTCGGCTATCGCCTCGTGGCCTAATATTTTCTTGCGTGACTTATATGCCAAGTAAGACACTTGTATAATAAATAACTATTCTTCGTTTTCACTGCTGGAATCTATTAAAATTAAATCCGCTTTAAATTTTTTTTCAACTGTCACTTTTATTTACCATCGTAACCATATGAACTCAGCGGTAACTTGAAATATCAGAGAATTTTTTGGAAATAATCGAGAAAATAATTATTACTGTTACTTTCTTATTTTTTTGACTGCTGTAGAAAAAAAGTTGTTTGTATTTCGTGCACAATTCGTGTTTTAATGGCGCTTTCGAATGAGTTTTGAGTCTCGACCTAACGGTCTCGACTAAAACTAACATTCTCATGCGCCATTAAAAAAACACTCATTTTGCGCACTTAATACAAAAATAACTAGTTTCTAATTAATTTTAGAATATTTTATAAATATTAATACCATTTTCTAATGGTGATATTCAATGCAAACTTCAAATCTGTTCATGTTTTGGGGGTTCCCCAGAGATTGGGTTGCCTAACCGCGCTGCATGATTTTCCCTTCCATTTCTTGGCTTCATTCCCCTTGGGCAGAAACTCATATTTGCTACTTCTTCCCTACTCTATTATAGGCGCGTTAGATTCGCACACTGGTTCTGGTTCCGGTTGGCACTTAGCAGATAAATGACAGAATTTTTGACAGCGGTTGCTTATGGTCACTGAATGGTGATGTCATATCATTAAAATAAACGAACGAATTGGTTGCTGCAGCGGTTGGTGTTTGTTTACACACGTGCAACAGTTTCAATTAAATGTTGTTTTTATTATTAAAAATGTGTTTTTTGCTTAATAAGTTAAAATTGGCCTTTGTCGCATACGTTGTGGAGGAAATAGCGCAAACTATAATTTAAACAATACCTACAATTTCTTTCTGTGTGGGTTGAATTTCGTAATATCGAATTTAAACAAAATACTTGCTGCTTAATAATTGAATACAATTTTCAAGACTTTCATGGAAATCTACGACTTTTCTATTCACAACATATCTGTGGTTTTTCATTTCTCTTGCACGGTGTAGTAAGACTGCAAAATTTGCACTAGCAATAGCAATACAGAATGCATTTTCTTTGTTGTAAGGGGCAATAATAAAATACAAATGTTTTGCAAACATTTTCCATTACAAGAGACATTTCAACAGGCGCGGCAATATTTCTTTCAAAATTTCAAGAGTAAACAGAGAGAGATACAGATAAGCCAACTTCCCAAAGCTGGTCGTTGCAGTGACGGACCAACTTTATTATATGACGTCATGGATTTCCAAACGAACGCGAGCGGTTGCTGTTTTGTTGCGTCAATTGCGGATCCGGCTTGTGCCTTGTGGGCAACTGCATTTGAAACCAACTCCAATCGAACGCGCCTCTAAGCTACAGACACTGCAGGGCGTTGTGTGAACACACCTTTTATGATACGCATGCGCATTAGAATACATTTACAACGGTCGCGCTCTACAGCTATCGCTTTCAGAGTCAAACGCAGTCAAATTGTGTGGTGAAATCGAAGGACGAATAAGAGGGAAGACCTGAGCTGTCCGACAATAATTTTCTGGTGTCAACGAGTTGTGCAAGGTGGCAATTGAATTTTGGTTTTTATTTGCTTGTCAGTTTCTGTTAAATTCCAAATGAATTTCGATTCTTACACTAATTTAATATCAGATGAAAGCCTGTCAAGTGGTTCTGTAAATTCTAATGTAAACAGCAATGAAGTATACAACATAACCTCAATAATAGAGTGCTTTGAAAATGGCAGTTTTTATAAGGCTCCCGGAAAAAGGTTTGGAAGTCTCTTTGGTGTAAATATTAAACGCGAACTAGAAAACACACTGACCCGTCTAGATAATGGATTAATTCCCTGCGTGCTATTCGACGCAAAAGATTTTCATCAGCAAGAACTACGAGAGTGCTTTCAACAGATTCGCCTAATTACACAAAAATTTTCGAATCTTTGTAGATTTCTGAAAGGTTGTAAACAAAAACGTTTTCAAAGAAATTACGATTTTATGTGCAATACCTGTGGACAAGTGATCACACAACAAAGTGTAGCACTGTCTGATACATGGTGTCATTTACAACAGCACGGTCACTTTGCTCATTTATTTGCATAGAAGATCTTTTAAACAATAAGCTCTCTATTAATAATATCTTTGCAGACGTATCTTTAACCATGACTGAAGTACCAAAACCGAATTCAGAAAATGGAAGTACTCCAACAAATGTAAGTGAACAATCGCTTAGTGAGAATATGAAGTCGATTACAACTGAATCTAGTGTACCAAAAGACAACATAATTCCACTGGAGTCATCCCTAAAAAGAGAAATAAATTGCAGTAATTGTGGTTTGCAAACCAACTCCCTTCCCAATTTTAAATTTAACTTTGAAATTATGTATGACCCAATGATAGAGAAAAAAATGTTTCGAGATAACTTTGCATATTTGGACGATACTGATGAACTATTGGGCCAACCTTTCCTTCAATTCAAAGGAAAACAAATTTTTACCTGCCTGATTTGCTGCTGCGATGTTCCCTCTTTTTCTGGTTATTCAATCATCCAACAGCACATTAATGGCAGCAGGCACATAAAAAATAAATCAAACTCGAGTATAATACAAGCTCTGTTTGCATACCATCAACACTGGAAGCAACAGGAGCCTAAGTATCAGGCCCATCAAACATTTTTTCTGCCATCAAATGAGTCTTCCACACTGTGTGTACCTTGTGGTCGTAACGGTATGATTGTACCATATGATTTCTTAGTTGCTCACATAAATTCAGATCAGCACAAAGACAGTTTTTTTAAAGGGTATGGAAAGCCTAAGGGCAAAAGGATTTTTAATTGCATATTAAAACTGCAAGGAGAAGTGTATGCTGACAAAGAAGAAATTGATTGTATTTTACAAGACGATTTGGAAGAGAATGGCTATGAAAAAGGAGAAGAGGAAAAGTTTGAAAGAGAAGAGACTCGCAAGGAAAAAAAACCACAAGAAAATCTTAACAAACATCTTCCTGCAATTAAAACTAAAGAAGTTCATGGAGGAGGTAATGACACTTTAATTGGATTAGATAAGGCAGGATGCTCTGAAGACAGAAAAACTTCACATGTACATACTGCAAGTAACAGCAAGCACGAAAGTGATCCTCACGATTTAGAGTCTGACATTACAGATGCAAAGCTTAATTTGCGAAGGACTTTGACGAAATCTGCAGTGGATAAAGCTGATGCTGCTTTGCAAAATGAGACCCAATCTGAGGTGCCCGTTGTTAAAAAACAGCAGAATCATGTCATCTTCAAGGCAGTCGCAAATGCCTCTGGAACACAACTTCAAGACTTGTTAGAACATCGTTTCTTGCCTCATTTGAAATGGTTTGCAGTAAGTAGCACACATACAGTAAAATGCCAAGTCTGTAAGGTGACAATGTCAAGGCACCATAAAGTTGTCAGAGAGCATATATGTTCAACGGAGCACAAAACCAATGCTAAGATAAAGGAACCAGCCTACCAGTGTTACTGTGAGATATGCAATGTGTTTGTAAGAGAAAGTAGAAGATGGAATGATCATATGAACCAACAGAAGCATGTTGAGAGGTAATTCATTATATTACATAATTGGTAGCCTTATTAATACACACGAGAAGACTAAATAGTTGTAAAACTTTGTTTGAAATTTATTGATTAGAAACAAAAAACTCTGGCGTCTTAAATGACTTTTGCATAGAATATAAATGTAATAAAAATAATTTTAATAATCTACTAATGGAAAAAGATAAAGTATATATCTCTTTTTTATCTATAATCCTTTTTTAATAGTTATAGTTATGACTTTTTGATGGTATTCTATGATTTGAATTGTATTTTGTTTCTTGATGTTGCAAACTATCAAAAGTAATTGCATTTAATTGGTGCACATAAAAGATAGATAGCTTAACAATCATTTCATACCTAACCCTTCAAAGATATTACAGTTAATTTTATGTACCTATAGAGCATTGCAGAACATGTAAAGTTGGTCATTACAAAGTTGTACTTGTTTTCAAAAGTATTTATCGGTTTTATCTATAATCCTTCTAATATTCTACTTATGCTATTGCATTTATCTTGCTTGACTTTGCAAACAGCTTTATCTAGAATAATGGTATTCAGTTGGTGCACCTAAAAGTTATAGATAACTCGATAATCTTTGCATACCTAATCCTTTATACATATTTCACTTGAATTTTATGTGTAGAATATTCCAGAACTTTTAAATATAGTAGCTGGAGGACATTTAACACGAAGTTTTGGTTTTGAAATGTTTATAACTTTATTTTTAGAAGTATTCATTTAAATTTGTTCTTTTGGCAAACATTTTGTTTTGTGGGTGACCATTGAAATTCTAAACAAATAACTTATTGACGTAGATTACTAGATAAGATAAAATAAATTGGAGTTTAATGCATACAGAATTGTGGCAGCAATTCTAGGAAATAAAGTGTTCCAACTAGTAGCTGGTTTTTTGTTCCTCACATCTTTGTATTCAACATATCCTATCTGTAGTGACAACATTCAGTCCGGATCATCACAATCACTTCAGGATGCCTCTAATATGTTTTCATAGAAACCTAGTGTTTTCTTCTGTTAAATAACATTTTTATCGTCAAAAATGTTGATTTACAAACCGGAATAAAATGATTGGATTACTTGAACTTTGCCCTAATCACTGTTATTTTACTTTTAATGATAAAAATGTGTCTTCTGAAAGATAGCTTACTGTGGGAAGTAGTCCCATTTCACCACTATATATTTATAAAACATGAAGTTTACATTTGTGAATCAAATCAAGCTGAGAACATTTTCTTTAGTTCCCTTATGTTGATGACGTTTTCGGATGCTTTGATGATTTATTTAAGTTTAATGACGAATTTTTTACCGCTATTAGTAATCTACACCCGAATATATAATTTACACTAGAAATAAAACAGATATATTCAATTCTGTGTGTTGGTAATTCGGAGAATATTGCAAAAATTATAAACAATAAAAATAACATAAACGTTTAGTAAACTGCGATTGAAGTATCAAATCTAGCACTTGCTTAACTGCAAGCAATTGTGGTATTTTACAATATTTTTATTTCATAGCTGCACTAAAAATAAGATATTTATGAATAGATGGTGAAAAGACCCTCCCATTTAACAATATATAGGATTTACTAGGGGTGAAATAAAAAATAAAGAAGCTACAGTGTGGGAACCTTTTTATAAAACAGACTCTGAATGTCTATTGCCTAAAGATACAATACAGCTTGTTTATTATGAACAGATATGTAATACACATTTGCATACAATCTATTAAATCTGTTGGTCCGAAATAAGATCCACATAGAAGTACATTATTATTTTCTTTTATAACCTGCACATTTAATATACACTTTTTACACAGGGTGAATAAAAAGTAAGGAACATCGATGCTACAGCCTTAAATAATACTTTCAGAAAAAAAGTTTCTAACCAAAGTTATCTATCAAGTTATTTGCCACAATTTGGCGTTTTTAACTTTTTTTTTCGATTGTCATATGTTATAGCTATGACGTCATCGACATTTTTTTTTAAATGCAACCTATACTTTTTATGTCATAACCAGTTGGTGTTTTTTATTCGCTATACAGCCATGTAAAAATATCATACATTTGCATAATAAAAATTTTAAGAACGATCACGATAAATATTTATTTTTGTCACTGGCAAAATTTTTTCATCAGGTACACTTATTGCAAGATAAACAAAAGACAATCGGCTGCATGCTTGAGTGTTTTCTTTGATAAGGTAGTTTAAAAACATGACGAAAAACAACCATTTGCTGTATCATGTGTTTGCACGTTATATTGGTGATTGTCCTGAGTTTGTAAGTAGCGCACACATCGGTGCTTCCCCCGATTTTGTAAAGTAGTCGGTTACAATGCTGTTATTAAGGAAATAAAGATACCGATGCGCTACTTAGAAATAATAGATTTTAAAAATTGCAACATCGTTCATAATTATCAGTTATTTACAACAAGATATACCAAGACGCACAAAATCTAAATTAAGATAACTGACTTTATCAACAAACTGTTGTGGGATTGCAAAATATAAATTATATTGTACTTCACCTCATTTTTCTATTCTACGTATTTTAAGGTAATTTTTTGAGGGTGATTTATAACCGAGTTATAGTGTAAGGTAAATGTACCAGTAGTCGACATGTTAAGGATCAAAATTTGCAAAAGAGGCTTTTGCAAGAAAGTGGTTTGAAAGAAAAATGTGAACTAAATATCTTTGGAAAGCCTATAGTTTGCTCTTTATGATAGTGCGCCCCTCTAAATTTTAACCACACAAATATTGGTTACGAAATAGAAAAAAAATAATGTAACAAATTTTCCAATAGTCGACACTTAAAATTACTAATGTGCTAATAGTCGACATGGGCTTTGTACCATTAGCCGACACCTTTACTGAAGATTTTACTTACACTTTCATTGGGAATAAATATTATTGCATTGAATCAAACTTTTTGTTAAACAAAACTATATTTAATTTACGACACATTTAGAGATTTTTTAAAACGGTAGCTCACTCGTTCCCCTTTCACAATAAGTTCAGGTTCTTCAACAAGGCTAACTATTTCTTTTAAATTTATCTCACAAATGTCTTTTTCGTCTGCCACATACTCCTTTTTCTCATTGTCAGTATTCTTCAATCCCATTACAACTATACTGCCATCTACTCTTAACTCTTGGATTACGCAAAGGTACACAAACACTGTTAAATTTCTTTTTCCCCCCTTAAATTTGGCGAGGATGAAGTCGCCTTCCTTTAGTTCATCCAAGGAAACTCCTTCATCACCATCATCACTAATGCCCAGTTCCAACTCTGAATCCCCAGACTCTCGCAGGGAAAAGTCACTTTCTGAATAACATGAAGATGAACTAGAATTGTTCCTCTTTCTCTTAGCATTTAATTTTTGCTTCTTTTTGTCTTCTTTTGCCTTGGCCTTGGCTTGAGACTCTTTTCTTTTTGCTTCCCTCAATAGCTTTCTGTTCTCTTTTTGCTTCTCAGCTGCGTTTTTCTTCTCATCTCTTTTCTTATAATATTCTAGCATCTGTGGTGATGTTACTACAGCAGGTAGTTTTTCTCTTCGCTTTATTGATCTAACCTGTACTGGTTGTGGCCACTGTAGTGCTCTCTTGAAGGGACTTGGAACAATACATCCATCAGATGTGGTTGGTGTGAAACCAGTGCCATTGTCTGAAGTATAACTATTGTTTGTAACTGAAAGATTGAGTACGGATGTTGTTGGTTGATCAAGATTCGAAACATTCCTTGGAATTACAGGAATCAAACTGGATGTTGATGGTTGATTTATCATCAAAACGGCTGCATCAGGATCCCTGTCAGGAGTACGTTCGTTTCTTGAAATGATAGAAATTGAAGAACCTGAAACAGACTGTTGGTCTTCTGGAACAAAACGTTAACATTCATTTCATGGGCTAAAGTTTGTATACCTGATGGATCAATTGCAGGTGACTCTATTGCAGCAGATTGTGCTCCTACATTGGTAGAATTCTGTAAAATTACAGACCATTTAAAGTTAATCACAATAGAAAACAGAAAATACTGCTTTTTTATTTTCTCGGTGCAAATGTATACTTACCGCCTGTCCCATTTTTGTTTTCCATAGTGTCCATAGATCATATAAAGATTTGTCCTCAGTTGCCCCAGTCTAATCGCCTTCATTCTTCAGGAAATAAGCAAGTTTTTCCTTTCCAATCTCTCGCTCAAGTATAATGAAGAAATGTTTTTTCTCAGTTATTAATGCTTTAGGTTGTTCTACATGTGTTGGCTCGACTCTCACTTCTGCTGGATTCCATGGAAATAGACTGCATTTTTTGAAGCCATTGGATATTATTTTTTCAGTAATAGATCGAAGGACTTGTTTAACCAATGGGGCAAAGTCTTGTTTCTTAAGTTGTTCTCCGTTTTGCTCCATTCTCCAGTCATGGACTTTCTGCCTCCACGCTGTTTTTAACACGTGAAAGACAGCCACATCCATTGGCTGGAGAATGTGTGTGGCATTTGGATACAATGCCACCAACTATTCCATTTTCTTTGCAGAACTGGCTTAGAGGTAACGATAGATGTGAACATGGCCATCTAAGAAAAAGACAATGGGCAGTTGAATGTCTTGTTTCTTAATCCAGGGAAGAAAAATATTTGCAATGTATTCAAAAAACAGCTCGTGCGTCATCCAACCATTCTGAGATTTTCCTAAAGCCCAGTCATGAGGAAAAACCTCAGCAATGTGCTGAGGTATCCTGCTATAACGATATACTACCATAGGAGGGGCAATTTGTCCAATAGCGTTTGCAGTGAGAAGGGTTGTAATATTGAGTTTTTCATCATTTCCTGAAACTGTGTATACAATCTTACAGCCTTTTGGCGCCAACACCTTGCCAGGTTTGGGATTTAAAAAGAACGCCGTTTCATCGGCATTGAATACCCTTGGTGGATCTCTCATAGCCGTGTCTAAGTTCATTTCTTTTAAATAAGAGGAAACTTCTTCAAACCAGTAGTTTATATTTTCTTGGGTGACAGCTCGTCTCATCATTGTCAAATTTTGACTAACTCTAAAACTCAGCTCAGGGTGTCTTTTTTGAAATAGGTCTAACCATTTCCTACCAGGTAAAGCATTTCCCTTGAAATCCACGTTTAACTCTTTTGCTAACTTTCCAACGCTATGCATGAACGTATCCTTTGTTACAGGAAAACCTGATTTTGCCATAGATTTTACCCATTGAGTGAGTATTTCTTCTTGTTCAGGACTGAATGTACCTGAAGGCCCCATTTTTCTCTTTAAGTGGCACCCGCCCCTTGTGTTTGTCCATAAGGGTTACCCTAGGCACACCGTGTTTCTTTGCGGCCCCTTTATAGGACATCCCTTTATTAATATCTTCAATAGCTGCAAGCATATTCTCCTCAGGATATTTTAGAAAAGTTTCTTTTCGGCTCGCCATATCTATCAATACAACACCCTGTAAGGAATTTTTAAAAAAGTAGAAATGCTGTTGCAGAGTTTTTAATACTTGCAGATTTAGTATTCGACACTGGTTGTTTCAATAGTCGACACGCCGGTGTCGAATACTGGTTACCGCCGCGGAAATGAAGTCGCGCGTGTAGCAGTTTAAATGCAACGAAATATTTGTTTCATATAAGCATTCAGTGCAATATTAGGATATGTTTATGAAGTCGACATCCCTGACGAGTATAAGAAAAACATATTTTACGGTTTCGGTACTCGACACCCCACGCAAAAACAACGTTTGAACTCGAAAGTGTGACGGACATGAAAACACGAATGTATTGAAGTATCGCCTACTATCTTGTGTCAAAAGCAAAGAGAAACTTGCACGGATAAAATAGAAATAAATTTTTTTGTATACTTACCTCTTAACAAACTGAGTAAGCACAAGTCACAAAAACCACGAAAATAGCACGTGTTCTCTTCACAATGGAATATTCCGGTAATGCACGCGTCTATCATCGAACGACTGCGCCGGCGTAATGGCGGGGGTTGAACAATGTTGCCAGCACGTGCAGTTTGCGGAAATGTTACAGACAATTCTTGTTTTGTAAGATTAAATTTCGGGTGTCGAGAATAGGTACTGTGTCGATTACTGGTACCTTTACCTTATATACCCAAAGTATTATTACATTTTAAAATCTGCGATAAGGGTATGGGGGTCTAAAGCTTATTATTTCTGTTTTATGTATCATATTTTATATTATTTTAAATAATGATTTAAGAAAAAAGAGAGTGCATAGCTTAGTCGGTACAGCCTGGGAATCGTCAAAATATTTAGTGGTTTATTTCAAGGGTTATTTTAGTCTTCAGATCGTTTCAGTCTTAAATGAGTGCCGAGGGGGTAACATCCTGGGGTAACAATAGAAAGCTGAAGCGTCCAGCTGGCCATGCTACCTACCTGCTGTAGGAGCTGTATCTGCTACTCTCCCAAGGGGCTACAATACTATAAAAGGAGATTATTATTAATTAAAAAAATCATTTTAAAACTAACACCTCTACAGTAATTTATTTTCTAACGACAGGGTTTTTTCCTTACATATTTCGTGGATTTATTGTGTTAAACAGTTAAAACATTTTTTTTACTATTCGTTAAATTATAAGAAACGCTGATTAAAAATTGCTTTAAAACTAACACCTTCACAGTAAATTATTTTTATACAAAATGACAATGAAATAAGTTTAGAATGAAACTAGTCTATCATATAATAATAATAAATGGGGTTTATTTATCCATTTTATAGAGTGGATTAGTCGCTATACTTCTGTAAGTTTCTTTGTAGATTTTTGTGTGATCAGGCTTCTTGATCCATTTCCCTCCACTGTTTTCTCTTTTGCACCGTGTTGAGCCAGTTATTAACTTCTATATTTCTTATGTTTTCTATCACTTCTTCTTTCCCTCTTTTGTTTGGTCTTGCTCCGGGTCTGCTTTCTGTAAGTCTCCAATCAATTATTGTTCTATTTATTCTCGTTTGTACACATGAAGTGCCCTAACCATCTATTATTTATATTGCTCTTCCTTTGTTTTCTTGAATTTTTTCTAATAACTCGTGATTCATTTTTGCCTGAATTCATTTTCATTAAGTTTCTTGGGTCGTAGTATCATTCTGGCTTTACTGTCAAAAACTTTTAGTTGTTCGTTGTCCTTCTTTTTTACTTTCAATGTTTTCTAATGTTGTATAATCCCTTTTTATATCCTCATTTGGGCTTCTGACTTAATTTTCCTATCTTTCAATAGTTTAGTTTATAGCTGTGCTATAATTTGATCTTGTCCTTCTTTTCAATTTTTCACATACGCTTAAACAATTCGTTGTGCTATTTTATGATTTTAGTGATACGATTACACTATGCCAGAATGCAACTGCAAACGAAATTTGTGAAATTGGATGCACAAAATGAAATGCATATCTACGTGTATTCATTAAATACTAGGGAGCACACAACGGGTTGGAATATGATTATCAGTAATTGGAAAATTGTATTTTAAGTTTTTAAACTAGAAAATATTCATTATTCAGAAATATAAAGTTTGATATAAGGGGCCAAAATAACTTAAAAGTGCTCCCATTATCAGGATCGTTAAAAATAATTCGTTAAATGGAGAAATTCGCTACATAGAAGTGTGGAGAAAACAACCGGCAAAAAAGTAGAAAATTGTCTACAAAAAATTTCGTGATTAATTCTAAATGAATAAAAAATAACAGGTGACCTTTCTACTCTTCTGAACCAACATATCCGTTTACTCATTGAAATTATTATTTTCTATCAGGTTTATTATAAATAAATTAAAGATGACGTGTGTAAAATTAAATTCAAATGTCAAAGCTATTAATTATGAAATTGCAAACAATTATTTTATTTTACATGGTTTTCATTTTATAACTTACCGCTTCAATATCAAATTTTATGTGATTTATTATTATTGAACGTCATATACATAGCCCAATTAAATGTTTATATAGATGAAAACCACCTAAAATTCTCTACTGGTTTGAAAATCAGATTGGAAGGACTTTGAATAGCAACGACCTTGTAAAAGCGATCGTGGGACAGAGGTCAGCGAGGTATTCTACCTAGTAAATCTTCTCTGGATAAGAGTGTTTGACTTCCCGTGGTTCTGAGCCCACGTTGAGCTGTAGGTCCTCTATGCCTGTGGCACTTTAAAACGCGCAACATACGCATAGGACAGAAGATCGCTACGTCTCGTAAGAGACAATGCGCTCGAAGAAGAAGAACGACCTTGTATAGTATGTTCCAGTTATGTTTTAATTCCTCAAGCAATTTTGAATACTAAATATCAATAAACGCTTTCATCAAACTAGAATAAAATAGAGCTCAGTTGGCAGAGCGCTCGTTTTCTGGGCATGACGTGGGTTAGATTCCCCATAAAATGCAACTTAATGCCAAAAACCTTCTTTGGAATTTCTGTCGTTTGGATTCGACGCTAAACGGCGCGTCCTCCTTGTTTCTATTTTAGCGCTGAGGAGAAGCACATGGCGAAGAAGAGGCCGGCGCCCAGCAGTGGGACGTTAAAGGCTGTGTTCGAATTATCTAGCACAAAAACGTTACGATTGCCTTTTTATTCTTTTATTCTATCTCTAAAATGTAATAATATATTGTTGAGTTTGCCTTGAAGCGATCAAACACCCTGTATGTCTGACTTGTATGTGTGTCTGCTTTTCTTAATAGTATTTTACAATTTTGTACAAAGTCGGCGTCGCATCGATGCGCAAACGAGCATTTTTTTAGTGTTTATCTACTATCACAGAGGACAGAGAAGAATATGTTTATCACGTGTTTACCCGCCAAGCCGACACTCCACGCACTTTCTCTTATCTCGCTCGCGGTCTTTATTGCTGCAGCTTGTTTGGTTTGTCGTGCGTTCTTGTAAAATAAATAAATAAAAGCGCTACGAACTTATGCATTAACCTAATATTATAAAATCTTGTTAGAATTCTACTTTGTCGACAGTAACATGACTATTTTGACAGTTTTTTCACAAATGTCAACGTAATTTGCACCTATTTGCGCGTGCGCACAGACAGAATTTTGTACAAAATTATGTTCAAAAGAGCTGGAAAGGGTTTGTACAAATACTTTAATATATTAATACAGGAAACTTCGCCTAAAATCTCGTGACACTGACTGCAGCGCTCCGTGCGGCTTGGAGGGCCACTAAGATTGGATTTGGCAGCTGTCGAAAACATTTGTCGCACATTTAAAGCAAATGCCATTTACTTTATTATAGCAAAAACCTTATTTAGTTAATAATATTTGATAATTATGATATTTTACTTTAACTTTGTAAGTTTAAATAAGTGGTTAAGTTTATAATATTTTGTAGGGTTAGGTTTTTATTTATTAACATGAATTTAAAACAGTAATCTGTAAATTTATTATCCAGATTTACTGAAACTTGCCCACCGAACTGCTTAGATGACGCCACTATCAATGTCCCACATTTCTTAATGCTAAACTTATGAGTTTCCTGTATTAATATATTAAAGTATTTGGTTTGTACTTGAAACTATACAGGATGTCTCAAATAGTATATAATTGGGATTGCGAAAACGATAAGACATGTATCTGTTAAATGGGAAATGATGCTCGTTTTGGGTCCAATTAGTGATGCTTTTGTTCTGAAAAAACGTACAGTCTACTTGTTACCATATGAAAACTGAAATTGATCGGCTTTTACAAGTGTCCATAACTATTTTATTGCTTCATATAATTTATAAAAAACATCGATTAGGGTAGTGTAGGCAAAAGAATAAAATTAATTTTACGTTGGTGTTAAATTTTTGTGCAGGCTCCATCTAAAACCATGTAAATTGATGTTGGATACTATCGCTTAACACATTTCATATGTTTACATTTATTTTTTGAAAATAGCGGTTTAATTTTAATTGGGCTTTGGTTCGATCAGTGATTTTATTTTAAAAAAATAATATATTCGAAATTATATGTATTCTCTGGGCAATAAAGCTTACTATTTGCTAGATTCGTAATGTTTTGTGCAATTATTGCAATTCTCAAACAGGTATAAATCATAAATTTTAAACAACAAAAAACAGTAGTTTTGGTAGGGGACCGCGGTAGAGTAATCAGGATGGGCAAAGATAACTTAAAAACTTCCTGTGCTATTGTACGGAACAGAAATCTGGATCTTCAACAAATCAATTGTGAGAAAAATGGCTGTCACACAAAAGGCTATGGAACGCAAAATGGTTTCGGAGTTATTCTCCCAAAGTTGCTCAGGTTCGAATCTTGAGCACTGCACTTTTTCAAGGTGTTTGTGGTGTCTGGGACATGGGGTTTTTCGAGGGTGGGACATGACTAACACGAAATGTGCCGAGCCAAGATAAGCTTGGTGGGATGGGAATAATGGAGTTGCCTTTAACAACTCCATAGTTTAAAAAAAAGTAGTTCTGGAAGAGTTTTCTTAAAAACACAAAAATTCTTTTTATCTAAAGTTCACTGTTTAAAAACCATAGGATATATTATAGAAGCAAATACTTCCTCACCACAAAGTTAATTGAAAAAACCACATTAACAGCTTTAGTTCCAGAAAAGATTATAAACTTAAGGATTGTTGAAAGTGTGGTAGTACATTTTTATGGGGCAAGAATGCAACAAAGTGAGGCCCCATCCAAAAAAAGTGTCTTAGTATGAGAGCTCTCGGTTTTAATTTTAATTACTTAGACCCTCTATTAGCTGTTGTTGAATTTTGTAAGGAAGTTGTGTATCCCCTCCACTTCAGGCCCCCTCCTAATATTCAATACGGCTTGTTTCAGCTGATGTACAGAAAGTCCAGTATTGTGGAGTGCAGTTAAATGATGAAAAGTACAAGGCGTTTGTGTACGCAGTTAAAAACCACTACTGGTACCAAATGTATATTGACGACCTGCCCATATGGGGAATTGTTGGTGAAGTCACCGACTCAAACTATTACATTTGGACACATAAAAAGTTCGAAATCGGATACAATGGCAAACAGATAGTTGATGTTAATATAACATCCGAAGACAAGGTTTTGCTGACACCTACAGCAAAATTGTCTTTCACATACGAGGTCATTTGGAAGAGATCCGAGGTGAAATTTGAAGACCGTTTTGATAAATATTTAGACCCCAACTTCTTCCAGCATAGGGTAAATTGAAATGGATGTCCAATAATGAATCCCTATAATAAAAAATGTATTTCTTTAGATCCATTGGTTTAGCATCTTCAACAGCTTCATGATGGTTATCTTCCTTGTTGGGTTGGTGTCCATGATCCTCATGCGAACCTTAAGGAAAGATTATGCCCGTTATAGTAAAGATGAAGACATGGACGACATGGTATAAAAATTCTGTCTGTGTAATAATTTTTAGGTGACAATTTTGATTTAACAGGAGCGTGATTTGGGCGATGAATACGGTTGGAAACAAGTGCATGGGGATGTGTTCCGTCCTGCTTCGCATTCTTTGCTGTTTTCTGCCCTTATAGGGGCAGGCCATCAACTTACAACTGTTGTCTTTTGTGTTATTATTTTTGCTATTCTGGGCGACTTGTATACAGAGTAAGTATGTAGGTTTGATATGCAGATTAATTAATATTGTGTTGGCATTTTGATATTTCGAAATAAATTATTAAGGAATATCTTCAGAGATATTGTTAAACAATTAAATTTATCGTATTTGTTTCAATAATATTAAATATCGTAACCATTTTTGAGAAAAACAATTGCTACAAGTAGAAAGTAGCAAGGCATTTGTTGTATATGTATAATAAATTTTAAAATACCCATAAAATAATTTGTTTTCCAGGCGAGGTTCTCTCTTATCCACCACCATATTTGTATATGCTGCCACTTCGCCAGTGAATGGCTACTTTGGGGGTTCCCTTTATGCCCGCATGGGCGGGAAGGTGTGGATCCGGCAGATGCTGGTGTCCGCATTCATGCTTCCAGCACTTGTATGTGGTACTGCTTTCTGCATTAACTTCATTGCCATTTATTACCATGCGTCCAGAGCAATTCCATTTGGAACAATGGTAAAACAACCCCAAGTGTAATATTCCTTCTAAGAGAATAATTTGATAAATTTAAATTTAGGTTGCTGTTACCTGCATTTGCCTCTTTGTAATTCTTCCCCTCACGTTGGTGGGGACCGTCCTGGGCCGGAATCTAGCCGGGCAACCCGACTACCCCTGCCGCATTAATGCGGTCCCGCGACCGATTCCAGAGAAAAAGTGGTTTATGGAGCCAGGTGTTATAATTCTTCTCGGTGGGGTGCTGCCTTTTGCCAGTATTTTTATTGAAATGTAAGTTGACCTAGAAGCCTTATCGGTTTTTAAGAATTCTAACCAAATCAATATTAACAATGACTATGTGCACTGAATTATTTGTATTTGAAATGTATCCCAATCGTTTTTTGTGTCCGAGTTGGTTCGAATTTATTTTCGGAACTTTTACCAATGTTTTTTGCCATTGAAATTGGGTAAAAGACATTGTTGCCAAATGTATTGATTGAATACACTGTTATCGGTGTTATTCCTGTAATTTTGCAGTAATATTATCTAGGATGCCACGCATGTGACATTTGACAGATTTTTTTATGTTGCTACATGACATAACCTGTAAATCTGTCAGTGTGACATCCAAGGTAGATATTATTACTGTCAAATTAGGGAAATAAACTGGCAATAGTGCATTCTAGTTTACATTGATATTGTGAGGGTGCTTTCCACACACATTCAAGATAACAACACTCAACTTTGTTTTAGTTTTTAGTTTACAACCTCAACAGTATGGAAGTGTACAAAACCATCTTTATAGACACAAAAACTTCAATTTGTCATTTTAGATATCTGTAATTGATTTGTGATATCTAAAATTAGCTAGTGAAAACTAAAATAAATTTTTAATACCAGGGTTGTCCGTAAAATAAGGTTCCAAGGCGCTAGAGTTGCGAGGAACGCTTTAACGCTAGATCTGGCAACACTGGCGTGTAGCTTGGTTCCCCGCCTACAAATACCCACCACTGAGCTGTCTGCAACGCTTAATCTTGGTTTGGTAGCCGACCGCGATGGAGCTTCCACTCGCTTTTACCGCCAGGTGTTAGTGTTCTGTGATTCGTTTTTTGTGTACGCCTATAGAAATAGACAGTTATGTGAAGGGTATGGACATCAAAAGCGTGCGAAAATGGTGCAGAGTTTAAAAACGGACATAAGACGTCCATGATGAACAGCGTGCCGGACGGCCATCGGTTTCGGACGAAATGATTGCAAAAGTGGAGAGGGTAATGCTTGAAGATCGACGGGTGACGATTCGGGAGCTGTGCAAATTGATCCCTGATGTCAGTAAGACTACTATTGACAAGATTTTGGTAGAACATTTGCAGTATTACAAGGTGTGTGCAAGGTGGGTCCCCAAAATGCTTACCGGCAACGGGTTGAAGCGGCCCGCGAATTCCTTGATTGCTACGCAGAAGAGGGCTAGGAATTCTTGGATTCAGTTGTCACTGGTGACGAAACCTGGATACATTACACGTCACCAGAGACAAAAGAACAGTCCCGGTTGGTAGCGGCATTCAGGATTGCCGAAGCAGCGAAAGTTTAAACCAACATTGTCGGCCAACAAAGTGATGGCGACTGTGTTTTGAGATAGGAGAGTTCTATGACAAGGGTATACGAAAAATGCTACACCGCATTCAAAAATGCACCGATCGCAACGGGGATTATATAGAAAAATAGTAGAAGGTCCAGGCTTTCCAACAATGTATAACTCACTGCAAATAAACGTGTTTTTCTTTGTGAAAAAAAATGTATAGCTTATTTTACGGATAACCCTCGTATTTGAAAAGAAAACTATACGGTTATGTTTTCCATAAATACTAAGGAGTGGTTTAAATAATTTAACATTAAGCTTAGTGCAAATTAAAATGAAACGGCAAATAGATTATTTAAACTTAAATGTCAACATTTCCTTTGAAAAATTAATATTTAGAAATTATTATATCATGAGGTTAACCTTAATTTCAATATTATAAATATCAGTTGCTTATTTTAGGAACATCTGGATTAGGTGTTTCAACAGGTTACAGTAAAATAAAAGTAAAAAAAAATAAATTTGGTTCAAAAATGTTATTATATACAGATTAGAAATCAAAAGGCGCATATTGAAAATTCGTTAGCTATACAGGGTGTTAGGGAAGTCGACCGAAAAATTTCTAGGGTAGAATTAGGGCGCAAAATGAAGTCGAATGTTCCTTTGCCATTTTTGGCCCAGATACATAGTTTTCCTATAAATCCGTGTTAAATTTGGTGCCGCAAATTTTTTGAACAGCTGGATAAATCTCTATAATGCATTGTTTGTTGAAATCTAGCATGTTACTTGCAATACTTTTTGAATATGTCACTTTTTGTTATTTGTTAAAAATTTGACGTTTTCAGTAGAATAATCTGTCACTAATTTTTCGGTGTATTTATTCAACGGAAATGGTAGTATTTACATCTGCAGAATGTGGCGATATGCTTTTAGTGTATGGGGAATGTGGTGGCAATGCAATTACTGCAGTTCGGCGTTATGCAGAGCGCTTTCCACAACGTCGAATACCACATCGAGAAACATTCACAGCGGTGATACAAAGGGTTACAGAGACAGGATCCTAAGCAGGGAGAGAAAGACAGGTGCGTGTCTTGGACGCCGAAGTAGAATCGTGTTGAAAATGATGCATCAGTTAACAGACGCGAAATAGCGCGAGAAGTAGGTGTAAGCCATTGGACCGTCTGGAGAACTTTACATGAGAACTTTCTTTATCCATACCACGTGCAAAGGGTTCAAAGCTTAGAGGAATATGATTATGCCCCTAGGATTAATTTCTGCCGGTGGCTTTTGCAGAAGACTGAACAACATCCAGAATTTCTTTCCAAACTCCTTATGATAGACGAGTGTTGTTTTACAAGGGCTGGTATATTCAATTATCATCACACTCATGTCTGGGCGGAAGAAAATCCACATGAAGTCCGTCAGAAAATTTTTCAGCGTCGTTTTTCTATTAACGTTTGGGCAGGAATTGTTGGGGATTGTCTAATTGGTCCTTTCGTGTTACCCGCTCGACCAAACGGTGCACACTATTTGCGGTTTTTAAGGGACTATCTACCCGATCTGCTACAAAATGTCCCACTGGCCACAGGCCAAAATATGTGGTTCATGTACAATGGTGCCCCAGATCACTTTAGTCGGGATGTTCGTGACCACTTGGACATAACATTCCCAAATAGATGGATTGGCAGAAATGGACCTATTGCTTGGCCAGCCCGAACACCTGATCAGAATAGTTGCGATTTTTTTCTCTGGGGACACATGAAAGCTGTTGTGTATCGTACACCTGTAAGAAATGCTGAAGATGTCCAGTAACACATTATGACTGTTGCTGACTGCATTCGCAACGACGTAGAAATTATTGCCAGGGTAAGAGAGTCCTTTACGCACAGAGCGTATCAGGGCACACGGCGCCCACTTTGGGCAATTTCTTTAATATTCATTTTTGTATTGATTAATTTTTTATTTACTGTTTATTTGTTACATGTTTCTTAAAAAATAAAGTTTTCAAACATTGATAGTGTTGCTTGTGGTGTTAATGGGAAATGAAAAGAAATCTAGCAAAAAAACAGCACGATCAATTTTTTCACATCCCTTTTCACATGCTAGATTAAAAAACCGTGCATTATCAAAGTTTAATTTCAGCAGTCTAAAAAATTTTTGGCACCAATTTTAACAGTGATTTATGAGGAAACCATCCATTTAAGCCAAAATTGGCAAAGGAATATTCGACTTCATTTCGGCCACTGATTCACCCCTAGAAATTTTTCGATCGACTTCCCTAACACCCTGTATAATATCAGTTGCTTATTTTGTGGATGTCTCAATATGTTGCTTAAACAAGTTTTACAATAAAATAGATGCAAAAAAGAAATTAATTGTGCCAGAGTTTTTATTGCTTTTACATAACAAATCAAGGAACACATATTGTAAATTCTTTATTTATCAATATGAGCTTAACCTACAAAGGGGGAGGTTGTTTCTGAATAAAAATGTTAACATCCGCATTTTATAATCAAGTTTGGTCATATTTAACATTGATTATATACAGGGCGATTTTAAAGATGTGCGAAAAACTTGAACCATGTATAGCTGAGGATATACAGGGAATTTTTCTTTTTAGTATACATTGCCTATGTATACTTTTAAAAAGAACGCGTCAATTACGCCTATTGTGTAGGCAACCAACTATACCGACAACTAAAAAACAGGAGCAAACGTCACGGTAGTTGTGAATTATTTGAGTATGAAGGTTATGTTGATGCAGTGTTTATAGTAAGTAAGTATTTCACCGTGTATATAGGACACAGATGATGATTTTTTTGTTAATTACAAAAATCGCAGGGTGTGATTTCCGTAAGGTCCGTGAACTTACTTATGTACTTCCTTTCTACGACACAGTGACATCGACGACAAAGTGGTGTAGTAGTCAGGATAGCTGTCTTCCAAGCAGGTGATCCGAGTTCAATTCCCGGCCACCGCGAATTTTTTTTAATTATTATTTTTTGTTATAACTATTAATTATGATTTTTTCAATATAGCATAAAATATTTAATTTAATTTCTTCGGTTAAAATGTGATTACTTTCAGTTTTTATTTTATGGGAATTTATTACGCATCCCTCTGATTTAAATTTTCTAACAATTGTTTGTATGGTTCGAATACACGGATATTTTACTGAAAATAAGTCTCTCACAGTTCTTAAGCTGTTTCCATTCTGGCATCACATTAAAATTTCCACTTTTTCGTCTTTACTGTACATGATTATATAAAAAACTCAAGAAGACACTAAATAAAGACTATTTTTATTTTTTAACATTGAATTAATTTGATTGTGTTGGTCACAGCATGCTTCAGTTGTCTGTATAAAATAAGAACTAAAAGTAATCACATTTTAACCGAAGAAATTAAATTAAATATTTTATGCTAAGTTGAAGAAATCATAATTAATAGTTATAACAAAAAATAATAATTAAAAAAAGTTCGCGGTGGCTGGGAATTGAACTCGGATCAACTGCTTGGAAGGCAGCTACGCTGACCATTACACCACTTTGTCGTCGATGTCATTGTGTTGTAGAAAGGAAGTACATAAGTAAGTTCACGGACCTTACGGAAATATCACCCTGCGATTTTTGTAATTAACAAAAAAATCATCATCTGTGTCCTATATACACGGTGAAATACTTATTTACTGTAAACACTGCATCAACATAACCTTCATACTCAAATAATTCACAACTACCGTGACGTTTGCTCCTGTTTTTTAGTTGTGGGTATAGTTTGTTGCCTACACAATAGGCGTAATTGACGCGTTCTTTTTAAAAGTATACATAGGAAATGTATACTAAAAAGAAAAATTCCCTGTATAAAACCGTAAATAACTTATTAGATTTTTTTTAATTCAGCTTCGTTACGGTGATATGAGACTTCAAAGATGTTTTCCATCAATTCACTAAAATATAAATAATCTTTTTTATTTCTTGTTCAATTTTGATAAAATTTGTTGTTTTGGAAAGATAACCAAAGCTTAATTTCCAGTTGAAAATGTACAGTTGCATGCGGAAAAGTATTAACATCGCCTTGATTATTAAAATTTCCTTCTTTTTTGTTAGATTGTGGGAAAGAAAAAGAAAACTTTTGGCATATGAATAAAAAATCATAGAACGTATGTATATTGTAAATTGTTTATCAATATGACTTTGATTAAGAAGGAAAAGGTCATTTATAAATTAAATGTAAACATTAATATCAGCTGCTTAAACATAATTTTGTCATGTCATGAGATTACTTTTTTAAATATGTTACATTTATAAATATGTGATGTACCGCCTGTTTTGCAGATAATAATATTTGAACCTATTACTTTTAAATATGGAAATGCCAATTATCTACAAGAGGGTTATATTTTAGATATTAAAATGTAAGCGTATCGTACTTTTTTAAACACTTTCTACTGTGAAGTTTAAAAAATAGGCAATCTCATATTTCTAAATATACAATTCTTAATATGTGCCCCTTGATTTTTTTTTTAATTCAAATATGAATGTCTACTGCTTAAAAATATCATTGCCATGTCATGAGACTACTTTTTTTAAGTATGTTACATATATAAATATGTGATATACCGCCTGTTTTGCAGATAATATTTGAACCTATCACTTTTAAATATGGAAATGCCAATTATCTACACGAGGGTTATATTTTAGATATTAAAATTTAAGCGTATCGTACTTTTTT
>JABXWE010104383.1:0-23541 GCA_014611495.1 Limonius californicus | reverse complement strand
GTCAAATTAATTATTTGGGTGGAGTTTTCGATATTTCTGTATCGAATATGCTTTGATGATTCAAGTTTTAAAAGCTCCTCGCAATTGGCGCAGCAGTAACAATTTCGTTAATTAATATATTTAATTATTAGAATTATCGCATTTTTCTACACAACAATTAATTTTTAAATGGACACTAGACTTACAAAGTTCCACCAATTTCTTACAATTACGAATTAAAATAGCGAAATCCCACCTACAGATACAACGTTTAATGAGAGAAACTAACTGAACAGTTGGAAGACGAGCGAATAAAGCATTGTGTCATAAGATAGAAGTTAACAGAGGCAAATTTAGTACATATGTACCTACTTGGAAAAATATCGACATCAAACTTAGGTTATCCAAATAAATTCTTAAAAATCTCAAAATTTAGTTTTGTAGTACGACTTATTGTACTTGTAACATCTAATAAACCAGTTGTACGTCATTTGCTCTCCACAACTTACTTGCCGTCGTTTGCTCGCCACCGATTGCCGATTGGTGGCTGGGAAAGATGCTCACCAAGACAATTGTTCGCCACCACTTACCCGCCGTAGTTAGCTCGCCGCCGACTGCTCAATTGATTATTGCTCGCTGGGAAAACATCTCGTCGTCCGTTTATTCGCCACCACTTACTCTCCGTCGTTAGCTTGCCACCTATTGCTCAATTGATTATTTCTCGCAGGGAAAACATCTCGCATCCGTTTGTTTGCCCCCCGTTTGCTCATCACCACTTACTCGTCGTCATTTGCTCAATTGATTATTGCTCGCTGGGAAAACATATCGTCATCCGTTTGTTCGCCACCACTTACTCTCCGTCGTTAGCTCGCCACCTACTGCTCAATTGATTATTTCTCGCAGGGAAAACATCTCGCATCCGTGTGTTTGCCCCCCGTTTGCTCGTTACCACTTACTCGTCGTCGTTTGCTCAATTGATTATTGCTCGCTGGGAAAACATATCGTCATCCGTTTGTTCGCCACCACTTACTCTCCGTCGTTAGCTCGCCACCTACTGCTCAATTGATAATTCTCGCAGGGAAAACATCTCGCCATCCGTTTGTTCGCCACCCGTTTGCTCGTCACCACTTATTCGCCGTCGTTTGCTCGTCGCTGACTGCTCGATTGATTATTGCTGACTTGGAAAACATCTCGCCATCCGTTTGTTCGCTACCCGTTTGCTCGCCACCACATACTCGCCGTCGTTAACGCGCCACCGACTGCTCAAGTGATTATTGCTCGCTGGGAAAACATTTCGCCGGCCGTTTGCTCGCCACCCGTTTGCTCGTCACCGCTTGCTCACCGTCGTTTGCTCGTCACCGCTTGCTCACCGTCGTTTGCTCGTCACCGCTTGCTCACCGTCGTTTGCTCGTCATCCGTTTGCTAGATTGCTTGGTGGGAGAAAGATGCTCGCCATCCGTTTGCTGGAGAGGCAGCTTGTTCGCAGTACTGTGTATAACTGCACCAACTCAGAAAAGCTAGTTTATATTTTGTTACATACCTTCGATTGCAAAATAATTTAACACATCTTTTGATTCATAATTGAAACCTTTATTTAATTTTAATTTAAGACATAGGTATAGAGACAATATTATTATTTTTTTAAATATATTTTGATATTTTAAGGAAATATTCGTTTATGAAAGTGGTCTGAGTGCAGCACAATTTATTAAAATTGAAGTATACTTAAAATGATATTTGTATATCAATAAAAAGCAATTTTAAAGATCTTTTGAGAAGTTATTAATTAAAAATATATACGATATAAAAATCTGATACACTTCTAGTTAATTTAATTAGAAACAAAAAAAAACCATATTACCCTTTAAGAAATGAAATTCAAGAACGGGCAACCCTACTTTGATTATCAACATTCCTTAGATGAATATAAGATTTTGAGAATTACCATCGGTATATATTAAATGCTTACAGATAATATATTATTTTAAGATTTTTTGTCGACTATCTCGACGACGAGCAATCGGTGATGAGGAAATAGTTGTCGAGCATAGAGATAACACGTATAGTTTTATTTCGTAACGCCTTCACGAGTATCCTTACTTTATATATTTTCGTGAAGCGTATAATAAAATTTAGGAAACAACGTTTTGTAGACTTTCCTGATTAAAGTTAACGTCAATCTTTTCTAAACTGAACAAAGTAAAATTGCAAATTATTATAAAAGTTATAGCAACTACTTTTACTTACAAATAACTGCATAGTTTTCTATGGAACCATTGCAGCCCGAATTGTTTAAACTTGGTATTTGTGTTCAATTTGAAAACACGCCGTTGAATATTTACTTACACTTGAATGTCAAAGGAATCCAATGCGTTAATGTTCGTATTATGGTAAACTTCGACCATTATTGTTTGTACGACTAGCTCGATTGGTATGCAACGCCCTTGTTTAAATTATCGATCTCTTTAAATGTATTTGCTTAACATAAATAATCGTTAGTCAGTATGATTATTGTCATTTACTTATTGGAAGCCACCTACGTGTCGCCGTTGGTATTTATTATGGATAAAAACTGTACAACGTGCGTTTCCGTTATGCAAACTAGAGGAAAAATGAACGTCAGATTCGTGTTTTACGACTTGCCTGTGTGATTGCTACAGTAACATTTTTTTAAATAAGTAAGGCTATGGTCTTGGATGTGTGTTCTGAATGGGCCAACCAAAAATAGTGTGCAAAATAGACCAACTAGAGCAGTTACGAGCAACCTTTTTTGCCCTAGGCCAAATAGAAAAACAAATATTCGGAAAATTATTCTTCTTTTAGTAAGGCGTATTGATAAGAAAATGTTTATTTTTCATTATTTAGGTTTATTTAATTTTTTTACATACAAATTGAAGTTGAGATAATCAACGAATGTCAAAGGCAAAAGCAGATTAGCATATATTAACTTACTGCAAAAATTAAAGAGCATATATTTGATAATGCATAAGTAAGGTTTAGCTACACAAAACGACACACTGTGCAGTATAATATTAAATATTTAATTTCTACGGTATTTTTATGTAAATATTTGTAAAGGTGGTTCAATATTATACCGACCTGAGTAATATAAATGTTCTACTGCATGATTGGGCATCAGCGGTAAAATGTATTCAAATACTTTTTTTCTCTGTTTGTGTGTAAATGAGCAAAATATAACAGTTGTGGGTGGTAACTGTTTGAGAACCGCTAACATTAGTAGCAGTGTAAAAAACTAACTAATATAATGTGGTCTTTTAATATAAATACAGTTGACTGCTGGTTGTATATTCTATTCACTTGAAAAATACACTATTTTTACACGGATTATTTACACACGATTTGGAAATAATATGTGTAGGTATATATTTTTACATGGATTTTTCGGGAACCAATCTACCGTATAAAAACAGGTTTGACTGTACTGTATTTTATAAACTCTTAGTTTTTCTTCTAATTTTACCTGTTCCCCTAATTTATGTTTTTCTTTATTTTCTAGGTAAGTCCACTCAACATGTCGAGATAAATTTTCCAAGGCGTTGCGTGAGTTGTTAATGCCCCCAGGGAAAATCGTAAGTAATTCAAACGTTAGTCTTATATTTAAATCACCAATAGCGACGATAACTTTCATCTTGCTAATTAAATGCATCCAATCAAAAAATTCAATTCTGCCTAAATAAACAAAGGCGTAGTCCAATGGAAACACGCAAAAACAGCAAAAATGTGCTACTGACGTAAATGTTTACCATAATAATTCTTCGCCGAAGGAATGGAAAAGGTGTGTATTTGAAGAAAAATACAGACTTAATAGAAATGCAAATTACCGTCAGTTATACACTCCTACATCTTACAGATATTAATAAATAATATCATGACGTATAATAATTTACAATGTCTGCTGGAACTAGTTGGCGTTGGAGCATTTTGCTGTACTTCTAAAAAAGCTTGATAGTGTGCCAATTAGTAGTACATATAATATCGCTGGTTTCTTATTTCACAACCCAATTGGAACAAGTTGATGATCTTGTTAAGATTTTCCTATTTCCTAGCCTAATCACTTCGCTTAAAATAAATTTCCACCATCCCCTTATTTATTTTCTATATTTCTATTGCGTCGAACCAACTTTTTTTATAGATTTATGTGTAATTAATTTTAAAAATGGAAATTTAGTCAGAATTAGCCCGTAACTGTATATTAATTTAATACTCCATCGAAAACTGTGAATTCCGTCCTTCGAATTTGCTTCGCAATTATTTTCTATTGAAAACAACATATTGCTTGTTCCTTTCTTGTAATTTTTTTGTCCAAGATAGCATAACAGTTCCTTTTAAATTTTATTCCGCACATGTCTATAATTTAACTTACTCATAATAGCATTAATTCTATTTTCTGTTTTAATTTGCGTAATCAACGGTTGATTTCAATAATTCTGTTATTCCCAATACCTTTTAATTCTTTTTTAATTAAAGATACAAACAACTAACATATTGTTTACCACCTGTAGTCGCGAATTGGTTATTTTTCAGTAGGATAGTTGTGAAAGTTCATCGTTCGTTACCGTTTCGTTTTTCGGGTTACTATTTATACGCACGAATTTATTGTTTTTCCTGGATAAAACAACTCGATATCGTCTAGCCCATTTTTTAAGGCATCAATGAGCTTTGTTTATTTTACTACGTGTTAACACTACATTCTGCTAAGTGTTTTCGTTATCCTCGTATTTGTTACTGAAGATTTAATAAGACACGCTTGGTCTTTATCTATAATGTATATAGTGCTTTAGGTAATTTATGAACAGAAAACTTTGCAACTAGTTCGCCACTGAGTGGTTATATTTAGGTGGATCTAATTGGAGAGGAAATAATTAACATATTCAATGTAGCCCCGATGTGAGGAGTGTTTGTTAAAATAAAATTTCTGTCTCTTTCATTTCTTTCGGCTGCGTTTTGTTTTTACCTTGTTATTTTGCTACAACCCTCTTAGTGTTTGTTGATAATCTCCACAACTTGTTTTCATTCGTTTATTCTTTGATTTATTTTTTACGTTTCTACTCCATTTCCCCCAGTATCCATTTTCTTTTTCCCTTAACATTTCATTTTTCTTCTGTATTATTTTATCTCCGCCTTCTTCTCCTATCCATTTAGTTCAGTTACAATATTTATTGTTCTTCCTTTGCTTCTTTTCAATTACCGTGTCTTGTATATAGTAGTTTCCGGTTAAATGGGCTACCGATTATTCGGAAAAGCCGCTTGTTAGAGCCATATCTTGAAGAACAGGAATCAAATAAAGGAAATAACAGCAATTTACGTCGCATATTTGGGACACCAGTCCGTTCAATCGGGACAGTAAATATCAAATAAAAATATGTATAGAATGGCAAACCTTTAAATCATAAAAAAAATTATAACCTTTTTAATATGTATTCTTTAGGAAATGCAATGGACAGCACTTAAAACGCGTTTTTTAAATTTTTTGTCAGACATGCATATGTTTGCTGTCGGCGCGGCGGTGGGGATTCACACGCTGACTGCTGGAGATTCATACCTAGGCGTGGTAGAGCATTTTGGAGTTAACGTATATTCAGTAACAGCTACACTAAGTTACGCCGCCGCGTGTATGCGACGTATTGTACTGTAGTAGACTCGCTTTATCATACTTTTAAGTAAAATTGTTTTGTGGGAAAAAATTAAAAGCCAGCCACTTAACACAACTCATCGTCGGCTCGCTGCATGTTATTTTTCTGCCATTTTTATATTTTTGATCGAGAATTTACTAAAGTCTAAGAAAGACACTCATTTTTTAAGTTTGTGTGAAACTTCTTATAACGTATTTGGAACAAGCACTTCATTGGGCCAAAATGTTCTAGTCCCAATGTGTTCCGGTTAGGCGGAATCGACTGTATTTTGCATTAAGCCCGACCGCATCCATTACTGAACTGTTTCCAAATATATTTCTCTTGTCCTGTTTAAGATTACTATCACATGAGTAATCACATGAATAACAGTAGTAATACATGACAAAAACAACACTCTAAATAAATATTTCGGAATTCTAGTTACCAGTGCACATGTTTCAAATTGTAATTTATTAATCTTTTCTCACTTTGTCAGAACAACTGTGTACGAGGTGTGTTCAATTAAACCCATCTTTGTTTTATAAACAAATTATTCAACAATTTAATTACAAATAATTACCGTCACAGTTAAGGCACCTATCCTATTGTTTTACTAATCGACGTATACCCTGCTTATAGAATTATTATGGCTGCTGATTGAAGAAGTCTTCCACAGCTATCTGTACTTCCACGTCAGACTCAAAATGCCGACCTTTTAACGCCTTTTTCAGCGGTCCAAAAATATGGAAATCGCAAGGCGATATATCCGGGCTATAGGGTGGATGCTCTAAAACCCTCCATTTCTTTCGTTGAGATTTTCTTTTAGCATATTAGCAACATGAGGCCTAGCATTGTCGTGCAGCAAAATGACCCCACGCATAAGTTTTCCTGAACGTTTCCGTCTTATTGCTGGATGACGTTTGTTCAAAGTTTCATTGTACAGATTTGCATTGACATTTACTTTAGGTTTCCTAAACTCTATCAACAAGGGTCCTTCATGGTCGAAAAAAATGTTAAATCACCTTGCCTGCAGAAGGTTGTGCTTTAAACTTCTTCTGGTGAATTTGAATGTTTGCACTGCATTGATGATAACTTACTGGATGGCTCGTAGTAATGGCACCAAGTATCGTCACCAGCAACTATTGACAGAAGAAAGTCTTCACCATTTTGCCTATAGGCTGTGAGGTGTTGCAGAGATGAGCCCATTCGCGAGCATTTATGTTCATTAGACAAGAAACGAGGAATCCATCGCAAACAATACTATGTACAGCTCCTACACTCGCACCAACAATTTCTGAAATTTCTTTCATTGAAATTTCCTCTAATAAGGCCTTCCACACATGCCATATTGTTTTCTGTTATTGCAGTACACCGTGCACCTGGTCGCGGCTCATCCATAGTCCATTCTTTTCCATTCGTAAATTTTCGGCACCATTCCTTCATAGTTTGGTACGCAATACATGCATTTCCATACACATGAATCTGCAATGGCTGCACATCCTCAGCGTATAAAAATTGTAGGACCGCACGCTGATCAAATTTGCACCGATTTTCAACAACAAATGCCATTTCAAAATCGAAGTTTTACAAGTCAGAATCAAATTCAAACGCCAGAAACGTATTAATGTGTTGCTTACAAACACTACTAACCTTAACAAACGTTATTTGAATTATTGCGTTTCAAGCCTAAGTTGATCAAAGATGGGTTTCACTTGAACCAGCCTCGTACATTATAGCGATTGCCCAAGTTAGACCAAGCCATTAAAAAAGGCAATGAATTACTAATATCCCGTTTTAGTAATGAATCAAGAATTTTTATAATCCTTGCACCTGCTTATTACATCGAAGAATTTTAGCATCTGTAGAAAATATTTAAGTAGTTTGAAGCGTCAGCAAGCTGTCTGTAAGGACATAATTTTGAGCTTATTTTAATTGAAAGCATTAATAAGTGGCAGATGAAAATACCAACTTAGCAAGATTGAATCTATTACGATTAAAAGTTCTTTTCCTGTAAAATTCGAACTAGCACTTATTCCTTTATCCGTCGCCCTTTGTTATTTTGAATGTGTACTAGCCGAGCTTAGTTTTCTTCTTGTATAAAGGTACAACTGTGTAATACTACATCCCTTATTCTCCGTCCTATGTTGTGTGGAGAATTGACTTAGGTGTATACATCCACATAATTATTGTAAGGTTCAGGGAACCTATTTGTTAGTACATCTCTAGCGTCCTTTTTCTTCTTCCACTGTGTTTACGCCAATAGCTTTTTAATTAGCTACAATTAGTAGAAGCTGTGAGATCTCTTGGCCCGTCAAACACTGAAGAGAAGTTCCACTACATGGTTTACGTTTCTCACACATATTCGCATCCCAACCGGGACCGACTGCTTTACGTGTCCTCGGAAGCATGACCGGTTGCATATGCCACTAGATTGGTCCACCCACGCGAATACTGACCAACGCTGATAGTTCTCCACTACAATACCATGTGACCGACGGTCGCTTTGTTGCAGTATGCAATGATATATTCTTGAACGTTCGTAGAACATAAACATCAACTTATTTTTTAGGTGAACCAATATTTAAGTGAATAATTACTATTTACTGTGTGAATAAGCCGCCTACTTTTATGAATTGTTGTTTTTAATCATAGGCCGCGTATTTTTCCATGTCTTCTTGTGCCTGTAGAATTCAAATCCGAGTTTATTTGTTAGGTGTGCCAACAATTAAGTAAATTCGTAGTGCTTGCTGTATTATTCACCTACGACTGTGTGATGAAGGCGCTTGCTTTTAGAAATCTTGAGGTTTTCTAATCTTACTCGGCATATTTTTCGACACATATTTAGAATTAGTCACAAAAGTTCAGTTTACCTGTTCAGATAATTGTCTGAAAGGTGACCTTCCAGGGATATCTAATCTTCATAGCTGAAAGAGGAAACTGAAAACGGATAGAAGATGAATGCATATTTAATATGTTCTTAAACTGAGATAATAATATTGGTTGGGTGGTTCAATTTTTGTGTGTGTTGTGTTTGTGGTACGCCTCTGACCTCTTGTGTTAGCAAAGCTGGTAAAACATTCCCCAACTCAAAAATTGCCATCAGAGATCATTCCACGCCAGAAGATAGCTCGACCTCGGGCGAGGCCAGGGAGGAACGAACCCTGCAGCTTTTCAAATTCGGCCTATTCTCGTCACAACTATGCAGTTAACAATAAACCATGGATATGCAACGAACCAAGACCAGCTGTGTCAGATAACTCAGCACAAGGACGCAGTGTGTGCTTTGTCGAGACAGAAACACTTGAATGAAAGCGACTGGCCAGCTGTAATAATACACGTCAGGTGGTTGGAAGGGGCCAGACTCGGTCTGCGACTTTGGTTTTGCACAGGAGCGTACTAAGAAGTATATTTAGACGCAAGTTTTGGCTCTGCTTCGGAAACGTCCCATTAAAACTGAGGAATTGATGGCTTGGTAAGGAAAATAGTTTGTATACATTCAAGCTGAAGGTGAATTTAATTATGGTAACGACGATGTTTTCCGTAGTATCCTTCCGTTTCTCTTCCAAGTGTAATTACTGTTTTTCAAATTTTATGGTTAACTAAATTACAATCTATTTTCAGTTAAATCGAGCTATTTCGTATACTATTCAAGAGAATCTACATTTGGGAAGTTATATTAGTTGTCCAAGATACATAAAATAAGTTTTGGAATGGCTCTAAATCTTCAAATACCATTACAAATAATTAACCACTTTCTAAAATACAGTCAATTCTGCTTAATCGAGACACATTGGGATTGGAACATTTTGGCTGTCTCAAGTATGTGAAGTTCCACACAAAATTAAAGAATGAGTAGTTTTCATACACTTTCGTAAATTCTTGCACAAACATATAAATAACAGAAAAGTAATATTGCTTGCTGCGTATTATTTTTCGACGACGACTTGTGTTAAGTGGCTGGCTTTTAATTTCTTCCAGCAATGTAATTTTACTTAAAAGTGTCACATTTCTTGTTGTTAGGAAAGAGTTATGCCTTTTAAAATAAAATTGTGATAAAGCGATTTTACCACAGTACCATACATCGAATACGCGCGGATGTGTAGCATGGTGTAGCTGTTACTGAATATACGTTAACTCCACCATGCTCTACCACGCCTAACAATGTCTACGTGTGAATCTCCAGCAGTTAGTTTGGAAATCGTCGGCACCGCACCCAGAGCAAACGTATGTAATGTCTGGTGAACAAGATTTAAAGAAAAACACGTTTTCAGTGCTGTTATCCACTGCACTTCGTAAAGAATAGATATTAAACAGCTTACAGTTTTTCCTCTGAAATTAATACATATTTTTATTTGAAATTTAGTGATTAAACGGACTGGTGTTCCAAATAAGCGAAGTAAATTGCTGTTATTTCCGTTATTTGATTTCCGTTCTTTAAAATTTGACCCAAATAAGCGGCTGTTCCGATTTACCGGAATCGACTGTAAATTGTATATTTGAAACAAATGGCAAAGCACAAATAAAATTATGGTTTACCAGAATCGGGATGTTGGGTCTGTATGTTTGAGCCGTCATGACAATTTACTCGATTTTTTAAGCGGCTCTCAATAACCCGTTTGCAATTATATTCAGCAAAATGGAGCAACTCTAGACAATTTAACAAGTCATGTACGGTATCTAGATCCAATGTTTAATATATTTTTTAAATTAACTTTCATTAACCCGTTTACAGTTTATTATATTCGCAGCAAGACTCTACGATTCAAAAGATACAAAAACAGATCTATACGGTAGATTCACTGTTAATCATTTGCGATATCCAGTGTACAACAATATTCTACATGATACAACTCTATTCAAATTAAAAGATACAAACTTGCACAATATGTTACATAAATAAAAGCGAATGGGTTTATTTCTTTAAAAATCACTATCAAGTACCAATTACAACTGTTTTTTCAGCAAGATGGAGCGGCTGTACATATTTTAAAAGACACAGGTGAATATCTATGCCATAGAGCTAATGTTTGATAAATAGAAACATGTTGGTGCTTGAGGTGGTATTCCTTTATGTCACTTGATTTGACTTTCATTGTCAACAATAATGAAAAGTTTGTATATGTTAATAATATTGTCAGTTAGTGACCATCCCTACCGTCTGTTATAGCCCAATTACGCCTTGTTAGTTTACAAATTGCGAAACTATAAAATAGCTTGAAGGATATTTATGTTCATTTCCATCACGTGCATTTAACAGTCTTTGTGAATTGTGGCATTTTTTACCATTTTAAATTCAGTGTGGCTTTGTTTTACATTTTTAAACTTCGTATAATGCGTCGTTTCCCACTTACCTACACCTGCACGTCGGTTATTAATAGCGAAATTGCTTTTAACGCTTTAACTGACATTTCCTAACACCGACATCGTCATTCCAGGAGGTTTTAAGAACGACTCGCTTAAAAAGCAGCACTAACATGGAAAGCTTTTCCAAACGGCAATCTATAAATATTTTTTTATGAAAAACCACCGACGTAGTGTGTTTAACTGATAGTATTGTTAATGAACCAAAAACGTCGTATCAGCGTAAAATTATAAAGGAAAGTTGAAATGAAAACCGATTAGCTGCGTTCGACTGCATTAAACTGTATTATTTCCTGTTTAATTTCCCATAATTGCATTTGCGTAGATATGTTATCAATTACTCCCTCTTTCATTGTTAAATTATCCATTATTTCACTTTTTATCTGTGCATGCGAAACACATCCATAACCGCAAATTAATCCATTTTTAGAAACGACCGCAATCTTGTCAAGTCTCGGTTGCGTTTCCTGTTCCCATGATTCACCATTAGGTTTGATAGTTATATAACATTTTAAAGCCAGCTTTAAAATAACAATCAATATTTTTTAAGAAATAAGAAAATATTTGCCCATAAACTGCTTTGAGAAATATTTTGATTTGAAGAATTGGAGTTTAGGTAATTTTCCTGGAGTTGCGGTGTATTATATAACATCGGTAATTAGCCATAGTATCATAAATATATAGCCAGACAATTAGTAGAAAGTGTTGGGGAAATACTTGGCCAAGTTTATTTTGAAAACTTTTGTTTTAACGGACAATTATAAATGTTTTCCAAAGAATTTTGAATTCCTTTAAGTTTGAAGTGCAACTATTCTAGTAAGTGGCGTAGTAAAGATCATACATAGGGAAACATTAGAAACACGCGGTGGGGCACCCCAAATCTCTCATCCTAAATGCTTAATTTATAAATCACACTATTCTGCATTAATGAGTATTGATCCATTAAACAAATTTCCAGGCCCCCTAAAATAATCATCTTGAAAAAGTGGTTGGTGTCTTAGAAGATTTTGAACACTGCTGCTCTCAAATTGTTCGAACGAGGGGTTAGGGGGGGGGGGGTTATATCGACTACACAACTGTACGAAGCATTCGTACGTATATTGCGTTTGCATTTTTTAGTAATTTAAAAATTACAAATTTTTCAAGGCTTTCCAACTCTGAAGTTCGTCTGAGAGGTTTACCTAGCTACCGTATCAACGCAAAACATCGACCTGCCCGTTCGCTGACAAATTTTACTTCAAATGCGTACTGTCCAGTGCTGTAGTTATTTTTATTAATTTTTAACATTTAGGTATTGAATTAATCATACAGACATTTAAATTATCAAATATAACTTTAGCTGGCAAAGTTGTAGGTACTACTGAGATGAAATTAAATACGGGGTGTGTTCAATTGAAACCCATCTCTGCTTTATAAAAAATTTATTCAACAATTTAATTACAAACAATTACCGTCACATGTAAGGCACCTACCGACGTATACCCTGCTCATAGATCTCTTGTGGCTGCTGATTGAAGAAGTCTTCCAGTGCTATCTGTACTTCTGGCTCCGATTCAGAATGCCGACCTTTTTAACGCCTTTTCAGCGGCTCAAAAATATGGAAACCGCAAGGCTATAGATCCAGGCTATAGGATGGATGCTCTAAAACCCTCCATTTCTTTCGTTGAAGAGTTTGTTTTACCACATTAGCAACATGAGGCCTAACATTGTGCAGCAAAATTTTCCTGGACGTTTCCGTCTTATTGCTTGATGAAGCTTGTTCAAAGTTTCATTGTACGGATTTGCATTGACATTTACTCCAGGTTCCGTAAACACTATCAGCAAGGGTCCTTCATGGTCGAAAAAAAAATATTACCATCACCTTGCCTGCTGAAGGTTGTGCTTTAAACTTCTTCGGTGATGGTGAACTTGAATGTTTCCACTGCATCGACGATAACTTATTGGATGTCTCGTAGTAATGGCACCAAGTTTTGTCACCAGCAACTATTGACAGAAGAAAGTCATCACAATTTTGCCTATAGGCTGTGAGGTGTTGCAGAGATAAGCCCATTCGCAAGCATTTTTGTTCATTAGACAAGAGACGCGGAATCCATTGCGAACAAACTTTGCTGTAACTCAGATTATGAACAATACTATGGACAGCTCCTACAACAAAACCCGAAATGTCTCTAATTGAAATTCGACCATTTTCTCTAATAAAGCCGCCATATTGTTTTCTGTTTATGCAGAACACCGTGCATCTGGTCGCGGCTCATGCTTGGTCCCCTCTATTTCATTCTTAAATTTTCTGCACCATTCCTTCACAGTTGGGTACGCAATACATGCATTTCCATACATTTCTTGCATTCGCGCATGATTCTGCAATGGCTGCACACCCTCGGCGCATAAAAATTGTAGGACCACACACTGATAAAACTTGGACGGATTTTCAACGCCATTTCAAAATCGAAGTTTGAACAGTAACATTAACAAAGGTGATTTGAATTATTGCCTTTGTTTTCAAGGTTAAGTTGATAAAAGATGGGTTTCAGTTGAACAAGCCTGGTACATACTCGTATATTATACTTATACAATATACATATTAATATTCAACTTATAATACTTTCTGCTTAGCTTGAAATTGTTTGTTCGGTTTGTATGGGTCATCCACCAAAGACTCGCTAATTACAACGCAACAACAAGTATTTCTGCTAAAACCCAGTTTTAAGTGTGTTTCCAAATACAATGCGGTCAAAATTTGCGGTGCTGGAATTTGCAAATGTTCTGGTATATACCAGGCACCCTTACAGTAGCCTGTCTCGCTTTTATGTATTACTTAAATTATACTAATTAAATATGAACACTCTCAATAGTTTATGTTCTATGTCGAGATGCGCTAGGACTAATAGGCCTGAGTGAAATAGAATCAGTACTTGAATGTCGAAGTGCTAAACCGCTAGCTAGGTAAACCTCTGAGATGGACTATACATAATACCAGAATATACCGATGCATTTTTATACCAAGTGGGTAGCATTAGTGGCAAACAATCTGCTACCCCATAAATACCTAAAGAAGTTTGTTGTGGCAATGACTAATTTAGCATATTTTCGTTAACACTTCCTCAGGAAATATAAGGATATACTTTTTTATTAAGTTATCTAATTACATGATTTTTTAATAATCATTATTTAACATCATAAACCCCCTTACTTCACTAGTACTGGAATGTTTGGAGCCCCAGCCCCATGTATTGTTCCACAAACATTTATATTTATGTTTGTTACGTACTCTAACGTCAACGTTGTTTTAAACTATTATCTGTATAACACAATAATTGCATTATATTTTTATACAGTCCGATGATAAATAAGCATACAGTGTAGTTACCCAAAATAGCTGCTAATTATTTTTGATAATATTAGAGCTGTTTATTTTGAAAAATTCCTCTATATTTTAAAAGTTTTTATAGAATTTTTGTCTATCTGGAAAGCAGTTAAATTTCTTGATAAAGTCAGCGGCGTAACCAGGTCTTTGCAAAATAAGGAAGGGGATCGATTCCAACATATATTGCTTTAGAAAATGGCATGTCGTATTTAGAAATATGTAACCCACATAACGACTTGTATTTTTAGATTGTTCTTGTACACCCTGTATGTATTAAGAATATAGTTTTTCTGTATAAATTAGAAGTAAATAATAGTAGACATAGGCTTCACATTGTACGGAAGAAACTGTTAATGCACTTTAAACATTGAATTTATTTTGAAGTGTGGCGCTGTGTCACTTATAACAATATAAATTTTATTAGTATGTATACTATTTATAGAGGCCGGCCTCGGTGGTCTAGTGGTTAGCGCATTTGCCTTTAGATCCGAGGGACGCGGATTCAAACCTGGCTGAGGTCGGCGAGATTTTTCTAGCGGGGAGAAATCTGAAAATGCGCCTTCTGTCGGATAAGAAGTAAAGCCGTAGGTCCCGTGCCACTACGATGTGTGACACGTTAAAAATCACTACTGGAGTTACTGGAGTTAGAATTACAATGGGCCAAATGTGGCCTAAGTGCTTAGAGATGCTTGGAAAACCGCGTCATAGATCTCGCTCTTTCAAAGCAAGCAAGCAAGCAAGCAATACTATTTAGAGAGCACAGACCTTGTTTTAATTATAAAATTCGGGGGGGGGGACTTTGTTTTAACATGTTTGACGTAGATTTGTATAATGTGTAAGACTATTCGGGATTTTCGAGAATACCTGTTAATAGAATATCACAAACGTTATTACACTTTTATTTAAATTAACCTTAATAGCAAACAAACGCCTAATATACAGAGTGTTAATGAATTGCAGGGACAAACTTCTAGGACTTATAGTATACATGAAAACAAACATTTTTTGTTAACAAATGTATGGTCAAAAGTGTTTCTTTTCAGGGATATAGCTTCTCAAAGATTCCCTAAGAAGCGCCTAAGTGTAAGCAACTCAATTTACTACCTACTATTTGTTTCCATAACGACGGAAATTAATACAGGATAAATAAAGCCTTTAAAAAGAATTTTTGATCATTTTTGAAGTAGTTATTGTAAATTTTTCAAATAGTTGATGTTTGCTTTGTAATTTTGCTTAGTTTGAAAACATTTTGTTAATTAATTTATTTTAAATTAAATTTGACTTTGAAAAGTGGGAAAGGGGGCTTTATTTATCCTGTATTAATTTCCGTCGTTATGGAAACAAATAGTAGGTAGTAAATTGAGTTGCCTACATTTAGGCGCTTCTTAAAGAATCTTTGAGAAGCTCCATCCCTGAAAGGAAACACTTTTAACCATACATTTGTTAACAAAAAATGTTTGTTTTCATGTATACCTTAAGTACTAGAAGTTTGTCCCATTAACACCCTGTATATAAATACAGGGTGTCTACGGAACGCCTTCGAAGTTATTATAATAATAAAGTCATATCTTCGGACTTAGACCGCGTTGTCGCAGAATTGATTGCTGCTTATGTTTCGCTGCAGGTAGCATTATCAAAGCGTAATGCAATCTGCAGCAGTTAGCAGTACGTCAGCATCAATCAATTCCATGACAACGTGGTGTAAGCTTGAATAGATGACCTCATTAAACACAATTCGCGGACACCTGAAACTTCACATTATTATAATAATTACTAATTAAGTTTAAATCGAGAACTGTCAATTTCAGCAAGATGGTACCCGAAGGTTTTTACACAATGGGGGATTTTATTATAGTCAAGTTTACGCAGTTTGAGAAAGAGAGGTAAAAACAGACACTTTTACTCTAGGTGCTAACTTGCCTCTTGATTATAACGAGCGATCAAAAAAATCTTTATTTAGGGTGGCTGTGAGCGCTACAAGGCATGTCGTAGCTGTCATGTTACATACCGGCCGTATCTTCTGCTTGTTTCTTTGAATGTAAACACAAGCAAAGTAAGAACCATTTTCAAATAAAATTAAAATAAATAAACACTTAAACCAACAACAACAAATAACAAACAAATTAGAATAACCAAATTAAACAGACTTTGACAGATGAATAATATTATTTTCATTTGACGGTTGTTTAAATTTGCATTTGTTTATACATAGTTCTATCTCAGACATGCAAAACTTTTTCATAATCGTCCCTAACTTGAAAACGTTTTGATCACTACTATTTCTATGTAATATGTAAATGATCTCCACATATAATCTAGGGGGTGGGGACAGGCCCTGTTTATCCATTGGGCTAAATGGGCTACAGCCCAAGGGCGCCATTGATCCAAGGACGCTTAAGAATCGAGTATGTTGATATGTTTTTTTTTCAATTTGCACAATGTGATTTAGGGCGCCCAATTTTTTTAACCCAGGCCATCAAAGATGTTAAAACGACCCTGGGTGGGGGCTAATATTTATAAACAAGTACTTTTTAAATGCGGCGTTTTAGATTTCACTTTACTAAGGTTTTTATAGAACAAAAATAATTACTTTTTGTATATTTTTTTCAAACAGATATTTTCTAGTAGCCAGCCCTGTAAGTGCATAAATATTTATATAAAATTGTTACGAACTTATTTAATATTCAAACCGAGCTCTCCGTGAACAGTTACTCTCCCGACGAATCCGATCCTGTGGCATGGGCGTGTGGCTCGAGTCGCGGATCGGTTTAAAGTAGCACTGCTGCTTGGCACTCACTATTGCGTGCATCCTCGGTGTAATTACGGTCTATTCTCTTTAACCGTTTAATAGCTCGTATGGTTTTTGTCACTTCGTAACGTTAAGTGTTTGAGCTACCATACCGCGGAATCCCTGATAATGTGGCCGCCCATGTCGGGCTAAATTTCCTCCCAAAGCACCCAGCGGTGTCGAAACCGGGCAGTGCTTTTACTGGATAACGATCGGCTGTAAATCGTGATTTTACAGGATTTTCTATTTCGGGATGTCGTCGATTCAATACCATTTAGTGCTATTATTGGAATAATATTAAAGGTGCACTGACCCTACAGCCGAAATAGAAATCGTAGCGCCTTGTCCTCCGGCGCAAATCAACAGGATCTTATTAAAGCTAAAACTGGATTCCAACATTTCGGTTTAAAATATTTACGATTTAGAAAACATTAACAGAGTTGTGTTGTATTACGTACTATGTAAGGAATTTTCTAGAAGGTGCAAATTTCTGTGATGCTAGTAAAATTGATATTCATTGTTTAAAAGCCAGGGGCTAAGTGTTAAGGCGCCAACTATACGATTAATTATACAGTTGGAAACTAATAGAAAAATAGCCGAATAAATTGCGGAACTAAACAAATTGAAGCAATACGGACCAAACTTATTGTTATTGCTACAAAACACACAATTTTTGAAAGGACTTCCGATTTAGTCGGAAAAGCTATCAACTTTTGTATTTGAATTAGAATACCCTATATATTTTTTGATATATCGGCCATTCATAAATTGATGTTAATAATTTTAAGAATCTGGTTTCGGCAGGACGCTGTCTTTTTCCCTTACACATATAAAGCCATGTGAAACCCAAGGCGTATTGAATCGCCACCTTTTCTTTGCATTTTTGTTATATTCTTCCGTTATTTATTTAACTGCTTGAATTGTCAAAAAAAGTATTTAAATTTATTTGGTGTTTTTACCGCTCGAAGGAAATTTTTAAAAAACTATTCGAAGAAATACTTGTATGGCGATATCACATAATTATGTCAAAAGGAAGAAGTAACAAGAGTACTTTATTTCTAATTTGTTTTATTACATGCATACAATATTCCCAATGTGATATAAAGTCGTAGGGAAATTGCACTCACAGAAATATTGGAGAAATGCCTGGAATAAATCAGGAAGTTTTAGGAAATTGGAAAACTTTTGTTTATGTAAAATCCGATATGCTGATGCAATTCCTCATAGAACAGTGAAGTAAAGAAATACACATTTTTTTATTTCCGAGGGTTTTTATATTATACAAATGTTACACGTAAAGCAAAACTGGTATGATTATCTTTATTCCTATACGATTTTTAAAAAACGCAATTCTTCTGGATCATTAATTGCACTGAAAACCCCTGAAGTATTTGGATTTAAAATTTAAAATACGATTTGGGAATCGGAAACAAGTAATGAAAATCAATAAAAAAATATTCTCGATTAATTAATTTGAACGCGTTTAAACTTTTCTGTTGTAAGGTGGTTTTTTTGGTCGTTTTCGTTTAATTTAAAGGATGTAGGGTGCTCCATGTTAAATGCATATTCGAAGATGTTTTGGGGGCCTCTAAAGTCTAAAACATTGATTTTCTCCGGGAAGATGAAGAAAGAAAAGTTATTACTATGAATTTTGAAAAGTAATAACAAATAATGTAAATCATTAGAATAGTGTTTTTGTATATAATTGCGAAACTGGAAATTCAAGACTGATAATATAATGGTTTAATAATATGCACAATTTCAACAGGCTTTATTTACTTTTTGTGCTTTATAGGTATTTCGACATTTTACATGTCATTTTCAAAATCATTTAGTACTGTAAGCATTTGTAGCTAAGGCAACAGTACAATGGATCGTGATTAACTGAAAATATAGCACTTAGCACACATCTATGAAACATTTTTTTACATAGTTGCAGTTTTTACATTTATTCCAACAATATTCAAAGTTTTCGTTGTAACCGAAATATATACTCGAGATGAATAAGAAGTCACCTTAATCCATTAAACGTTGTTGTACATTGGTTTGTACCGGCTAATAAACAATTTGGTCTCAAAATTTAAAATAGAAATTCTTGGTTGGAAATACAAAAAGTTTCATATGCATTTGTCGCTAGAGTAACTTATGTAATGTTCGATTTATTTAAATAGAGTATTCACTATAATAATAAATAATAAAAAGGTTTTTTCTGTTCTGAGCGGTATTATGCTTTGATTAAAATTTGTAAACCAATTCCTTTGCAATAAGTTCGTACAACACAATTGCAGGTTTTTCTTATTTTTGCAACCAAATGATGGTAGGGACACCATTAAGAAGAAGCGAAGAAACAGGATGTAGACCTATTAAGAAGTTAAGAAGAAGACTCTTATTCACACAATTTTTCTAAATTTCTTCAAACAAAAATGTTATACAGGAACAGAAAACTTTTTATAAAATAAATCACTTTAATATATGTTTGCGGGCAAATGTCCCTGCACCCAATCATCTCTGCGTTAAACTGTCCCTGCGCCCAATTCTCCCTGCGCCGAATCCATCCTACGCCCAATCGTCTCCGCGCCAAACCGTCCCTGCGTCCAAACGGTTCTGTGCCAAATCAGCCGCACCAAAATTACCTAGACCGTCTAAGCTATAATTGCGAAACAGTACGTAGTTTTTAACCTTTATTTTCAAAGTTTAGTTGTGGTGAACTTATTACATCTATTTTGGACGCTGTTAAGTGAACTTATTACATCTATTTTGGATGCTGTTAAGTGAACTTATTACACCTATTTTGGATACCATTAAGCGAACTTATTACACCTATTTTGGATGCTGTCAAGGAAACTTATATATATTTTGGATGCTGTTAAGTGAACTTATTTACATCTATTGCGGATGCTGTTAAGTGAACTTATTACACCTATTTTGGATACCATTAAGCGAACTTATTACACATATTTTGGATGCTGTTAAGTGAACTTATTACATCTATTGTGGATGCTGTTAAGTGAACTTATTACATCTATTTTGGAGGCTGCTATGTGAAGTTATTACATCTATTCTGCATGCTGTGAAGTGAACTTATTAAACCTATTTTGGGTGCTGTTAAGTGTTAAGTGAACTTATTATATCTATTTTGGATTCTTTTAACTACCAAGTTAATTGCGGTAAGGGGTTTGGATACTGCTCATGATATTACCTAACTCTTGTTTAAGGATGTGTGGGAAGCACAAATTTGCAATGCAAATGCAAAATGCAAAAATGCAATGGTTAGATTATAGGATAGTTGGAAATTTGTTTTGGTATTTTCTGTAATCACTGAAATATTCCCAAACAGTATTTTGATCCCTGTAGAATAAATATTTACACCTATATTAGACGACACACGCGCTCCTCTTCAGGAGATATGTATTTTTCCCAGAAATTCCAATTTTAAATTGAAATTTAGAGATATAAATTCTAGGTTTCTTAGTTTTGTATCCGTAGTGTTCGTATCGTTGAATTTTATACATTTTTTTTCTTTTTTAAATTGTTTTAAGAAAATTATTTTCTTAATGAATCCTTAATTGTCGGTGCTAATGTTTTTGTTGCGAAATAAAGTGTTCTATTTTTTGAACCAAAATTGTAAGTATACTCTTCAACAAGTTTGTTCCGTTGTAATTTTACGGAGGTTTCTGAAATTTTGACAGCGCGAAACAATAAGCAAAACACAGGAAGTGCTTTTTGCAGGAGAGTTCCGGGCGAACTTCAGTTTTCCCTGCAAAATGAAGCACGTTCCCGCAAAACTAATTGAGAAAGCAAAACGTGTAAAATCAAATTGTTCTCCAAAATCTACTTACGTTGAACATTCGGGAAATTTAATCTTGTTATATCGGCCTACACTCTTGAATTAGAAGCGGTAAATATTTCGTTTCAACTTATTACGTTATTTTATGTACATCCTGGTTAAAAGTTCGCGCAAAAACTACTGGCAGCTGCATGAGAGCGCTTTTGGGTTCCGTTAAATTAAAATGATTAAAATTTTACTTTGTGCTGAAAGGCTTTGACTTGGATGTAAATTTTCCCAAAAAGAACTTCCTGTCAAAAGCAATTTAACTGCGACTGTAAAAATTGCTTTCTCGGGCACTACTGAAAATTTTCGCTTATTAAGCGTAACAGAATTAGCTCCTCGGTACTCTTTCAGGCCAGTCCTGAATAATGTACAAAGTTGCATTCAAAGCGAGATCTCAGAAAATACTACAGCCTGCTGTGCAATCCAAATTGGTACCTAAAAGTCTTTCTGTTACGAAAAATACGGTTCGAACCTCAGATTATCGATTCTGGGATAAAGAAGACGTGTGCATGTAGACGACATTGGCCCTCATCTGCCGTGACAAATTGGACAATAATGGCTATTGTTGGAGACACATTTCCTTTATTTGCCGGGCTAGACGTTGATTTTGTAGGAGAAACCCGACAGAAAGTCACCACACATTTAATATAATGTTTTTTTGTATCTTCCACGTTTTTATGGCGGAACTAACATTTATGGGAAGGTATTTGTAGAATTTTTAATAGATTAATAGGAAAATGTTGTGAGCTTTAAATAAAAAATAAATCAGTATAATTAAACTGTTTTTTTTTTAAATATTTATCACTTAACTTTTTTCTCAATTATAACAACTAATCGAGTTCGGGGGCGAATATTAATTATAATTGTTTCAATACATACTACAAATGGTGAAGTACAAGAGGAGTAAACACGTTTGTATCGTGAGTATATATAATGTTGACGTATTGCTTATTCCCATACTATTTTCGAAAATCTAAATGGGTGGTCCAATTCCATAAATTATGAAATTGTTAATTTCCTAAAGTTATTAACTTAAAATCGATTCACGTGTTTGTATTTAAATGCGACTTACTTCTTCTTGATCTTTAGTGAGGTTTTCGCGACCTGAAAAGCAAAAGAAATTCATTATTTTAAAGGTTATTTTTCAAAGTTGAACGGATAGAGATGAAAATGTACTACAATTCTATTCTTAGTTTAATATTGCAATTCTTTTATTACATTGTTCAGATATCTGCTATTGGAAGGAGTACCGTAAATTAAAGATAGATGTATGCCATACAGGATGTTATCATAAATAAAACAAAGTGGTCAGGGAATGTCTACGAATTTAGAATATTATTCGTGTGTTATAAAGTATAGCTATTAGAATATTTAAATAATAAAAATGGATGATTTATATTAAGTAAGTACAAACATTTTTTATAGGCACAAGATGTCAGCATAATTTTTTTTGAGTAATATCTAATTTACAGAACTGTGCTGGTGTGGTTTATTAGTTAGAGCACTAAGCTCAGGAATGGACGGTCGGGAGTTCAAATCCCCAATTCAATGCCTGGCGAGCGGCCTACCCCTAGTCACTTTAAATAATTAGGTACCTGCGTTAAAATGTACAAGGGGTACTGATGCGGTTGCTTAATGCGTGATGCCTACCATATTACTAGGTGCCATGAATGTAGCACGCGACAACGGGTGTAACAGCAAGGTTATGGGAGTTCTGACCTTTCACCTTGGTAGGCCAAACTCCTTCATGGGGTATAGAGCCGCACCATTATTATCTAGAACAGCGATGAGCAACCATTTTTTACAACGGGCCAACTACAAATTTAAAAATGTTTGCGGGCCGCATATAAGAAACGTATCAAAATATGAACACTAGATGATAAACACAAATTATCTCGTTATTAACAAAATAAACAAAATAGCAACTCTATAAAAAAAAACACAAATAAGACATATAATAGAAATAGTATTAACGAAATTCAAAAAGCAATTATTATGGGAAAAAATCTTAAACAAATTTTAACGAGAAGTTTGTCATTGATTCTTTGCAACCAATTGGTCTATACAGGGTGTATCAGAAATAGGTAGAAATATTAAATCCGATGGTAGATTACATTATATGCAAATTAGAAAAAACATGTCTTTGGCAGTGAGACCCTTAAGTTATGAGAAAATAATAATTTAAGATTTGACCCAAACTTATTTGAGTACCGCAGGATAATAACAAAAATTTGAGTTCAAAGACATGTTATGCAAAAGAGAGTAAGATAGAAGTGCAAAAAAATTCTTATCGCCTGCCACAAACCAAATACTATTAGGTAGGTCAGTAATTTCTATTCAGTCTGTTGTTGATGCTGACAAGCAGTGTTTCTACCAAAATGGAAAATTTTACGAACATTGAACATACTGATGTTCTTATTTACGGGGAAGCTCGAGGAAACGCTCTAAGAGCCAGGCAAATGTGCTTAGAGATATCCTCAGCACCGCATTCCAAACAGCCGTACATTTACTACAACAGTCCAACATTTACGGGATTATGGCACGTATCAACCACAAAACCATCATCGCGGTCGTCCAAGAGCAG